>CM051028.1:14531200-14536200 GCA_027627225.1 Congeria kusceri | reverse complement strand
ATTATCAGGAATATAATTTTCATAATCAATAAAATCGACACAATGGTCAAATAAGATAAAATGTTTTTGCCCAATTATGGTATTAAAATCACCAGTAATAAAAACCGAACCCAGGATACTAAACTCATTGATATCATTTTCTAAAGCATAAAAAAAATCAAAATCCACAATATTATATGCTGGTGACTCCTATTTTGATATAATTTTCACAAAGTCATGATCATCCCTTATCTGTCCTGTTAGTCCATTAACATTCCAGATGAGGACCTTCACATCACCCCCCCTGGAAACCCTATTCCTTCAATCGACGGCAATCAATGTAGAGGGTATCATACGATATCCATGCCTTCTTCCCCTGCTGTTTTGCCTCTTTCATACGGGGAACGAGCTTCCTCCTTATGTCTGCTACTTCCTTCGGGTATAGCTCGTGTACATAGAAACGAGTTCCTTTTAAAGTTTTGGCCTGCTTACGGACATACTCCCTGTCTTGAAACTCATGGAACTTCGCCCCTATACTTCTTGGGTTTCCCTGACGCCTGGCACCCATTCTGTGAACTCTCTCAAGCACTAGTTTATCCACATAATCCTGTGCAATACTCATCTTCTCAACAAAAAATGTTCTCAGTTTAGTTTCAGTTTCAGCATTGAGAAATGTTCTCAGTTTAGTTTCAGTTTCAGCATTGGTTTCTCGTTCAGACCCTTCAATATTAGCAAAAACTAGATTGTTTCTCATTGACTGTTCTTGCAAATATACAACTTCCTCTTTTAATGATTTCTTTTCGGCTTCTCGTGAGGTTACTTTATCATAAAGTTTATCTTGTGATAATTAAAAACTATTTACCTTTTCCTCAACTGATTTCAGCCTTTCATCTGTCAGGGTACTGCGATCTTCGACAATAGTCCACAGCCGCTTTAGATCCTTTTCAAATTTACTTAATTTCAGTTGAAGCTCGTCTAGAGTCTCTAATTTCCGATCTATTTTGTCAAGTCTGCATTCGATATTTTGCAGGCATAACAACAAGTCTTGATTTGGAGGTTCATTTATGTTCGAGCGACTACTGGTAGCTTGAACTGAGCCTTTCTCCATCAGTTCCGATTCTGCATCAGCAACAGTATCAGGTCACTCACAATATTATCTGGAAATAGCACAGAGTTTGCTTGACTTAAAACTTCACTTATCCGCGCGACTCCGGTCGGGCCTCCGTTCAACGCTGACCGGTTTCTGCTAATAACTTCACTGTCAGTAAAACTATCGCTGTTTCATTTCTTTCTTTTACTCTTTCCCATAACATTGCATTTAATCCAATAAATCTAATTATTTTTAATAAAAAGCACGATATTTATTTTGCCTTATTTTTTAATAAATCCTTGACCACTCGACCATTCCATATGTTGGAATCGTCTTGCTCATGTTTAGAACTATGAACATGTATTTGGTTAAACCAAGAGTGAAGTGTCGTCTTGAATCTTTTAGGCTGCATAGGCATAATTTAAAGACGCTTGCAACAGAAAGAAAATAATTGGGTTAATTTCTGCCCTTGCTTCATTTTTTGTTTATTGTTTGTAAACTAATTTCAATCAATAAATGTAAGAGTATATCATTGAAAGTCTTTAAGTTCTAGTCATTGCTTACTATTTATGTAGTGTATCATTAATCACAATATCCTTATATACTGTCAAAACATCTAAAACTATTTAAAATCTAAAATACACTTAGAAGACGTAGCGTGAATGATAAAAAGGTTCACCCGCTAATATATTCAGAGTCCACTATTTTCCAAACAATCATACGTTTAATTACTGTTTTAGTTGTGGCATACATTTACACATGTCTAAGAAAGGTTTGATGAAAATATGAGACTTGAGACTTAATATATTCATACATTTGGTCATTCGTGTATTTTGATTTTTAATCTGGTATATTCAATACATTCTCGTATTTGACCATCTCTAATGTCCATCCAAATAAATAGTTTTAATAGTCAAAGTTAACAGACCACCATGTATTTCCAAACAAAACAGTTCAAAAAAGATCCTTTAAATATCTCGATTCTATTTTGGCAATTGATATGTTGTTTACGTAAACAATGTTAAAACGAAACTTGAAAAAAGCTGCACAGGTACCCTATTTAAAATCCAATCCTTCCCAAACACGTTCTGTGACCCATTCATTTGATTTATGTTTTGGTGTAAGTATACATTGAGGCATGTATGTGCGAAATTTTAAGTCGTTTGGAACAAAGTATATTTATGCATTTGATAAAAAATGACGTTTCAGAAAGCATTAGTAGTACCCATTTGACCTAATTAAAATCCAGTTAAATTGATTTGTTTAAAAGTAAATGTATGTTAAGCGTTTTTTATTATCAAAATACATTCGTATATTGCAAAAGAAAACATATGAAAACTTATCAGTTGAAAGAACCACAACCTTGTTTAAAAAAAACCTCTCCTAGATACTTAAAACAATCATAAAAATCCAAACTGAACAAAGGGCTTCGACAGGTACCGTATTCAAACCCAATATTTCCGGTAACCCCTATTTCTTAAGACTGTTTTAGTTTCAGTTTACAATGTACATGTTGGTTTTTTACAAAATCTGTCGTTTGGAATTCGTATATTTGATTATTTATTGATGTTTTTACAGGCATATTAAATTCGTAATTAACCCCCTTAATCGTCCATGAATAGCCATTTTTAAATGGTGACTGTAGATAAAGCGCGTTTTATCATTAAGCTGCACTTGTATATTGCCAAACGAAACAATTAAAAACAATGCCTTTAAAAATCTCCATCATTGTTTGAATACGAACGCATTATATATATTCACATTGCTAGCCAAACAAACTAAAAAAGGGCTTCGATATGTACCGTATTCAAACCCCAATATTTCCGGAACAAGGCCGGTGACCCCTAGTTTTTAAGACTGTTTTAGTTTAGGATACATAGACGCAGTTTTGCGCACATTTTTAAGAAAATCTGTCGTTGGAAAGAAATTGTTGCTAACGTCTTTAATGTACAATTCACAAAATATGTTATTATTATTCCTATGATGTCCGGAAGGAAAACAATGTAATAGCAAATCGGCTCTTGACGGCAGCAAAATGCATACTAGGGCATACTCAGCTCGACTTAGTTGTCACAATAGCGGTTCAGAGTATGCGCTTGATTGCGTCCCTCCATCCATCCGTCCGTCCTTGCGTGCGTCCGTCAGATCTTGTCCGGACTGATAATTCATCATTCATCAGGGAATTTTAAATAACTCAAAGGTCAAGGTCACACTTAGAGGTCAGATGTCAAATATGGGCATAACACAACTTGTCAGGACTTTTAATTCATCATTCATCAGTGAATTTCAAAATAACTTGCCACAAATCTACGCGATGTAAGGAGGGCGTGTCGCTCGCAACACCGGTGTCCCTAACTCAAAGGTTAAGGTCACTCTCAGAGGTCAAAGGAGAAGATATGCTTGTTAGAAAATGTGATTTTCAAATAATTACAATATAAGTTGCTTTCCTGACAACGGGCTCAACATGTTTTATTAATATGAATTTTAGCAATGGATTACAATATAAGCAAAATAAAACTCCAACTTCACAGCAGGAGAAAACTTTTATCAACAGCACAAGGGCATTTATTTAAGGCAAACAATTAATTGCCAATACACACAGCACACTACAAAACTCGTAACAAACACAAAACACAAATATGAATAAAAGTAGGGTTACTGCCTTTAATAACATAAAGCATCTACGAAAATATTGAGATTTGACATATTCATGAGGCAGAATATTCCAAATATGGTTTTGTGTAATTTCATAATATGTTTATATGCATTATGTAATTGCGTACTATTTTCATGAAATATGGGTTTGGTTGTAACAATACATAGGAACCGTAGAATTTCAAACACGGATACATTCAAAATTGTAGTATTAGTTTTACAGCATTGTAAAACACTGAGTCAAACAGGACAAAACCAATAATATATGGAATTGTATATGAATTAGACTGTATCTAAAATATAACAAACGCTTGGTTATATATAAACATCGTTACGTTGTTACAATTATAGTGTACACATTTTCAATGACACATAAGGACTACAGCTATGAACCCATCCTCGGCCATAGTTAAATTTATATCTGTATTGTTACATAGCAATTCCATAATTTCCATTGTAAATCGACACATATCCAGCAACATCTAAGGATTGCAGCTATGATATCCAACCAGGCCAAGATTGCATTTATATGTTTTTGTCATAGAGACACTCATTTACATTGCAATCTCAATGTCATATCCCCGATGGCATCTAAGAGCTGCAGCTATGACACTCTTCATGGCCCTGTGATGGCTCGGCGAACTCTCCATATTCACCAGACGCTTCTTCGAAAGCAATCGCGCTATCGTCTGCAATGGCACTGTTTAATATGAAATACTCCATATCTCTCCATATGTCCACTCCTCTCGTCCATTGTTTGTTAATGTCTGTGTATGTTGTGTATGCATCTACTTCCTTTAAACACACATACACGAATTCTAAACGTGGTTAACGTACGGATAGCGATGAGACACAAGATGACGAAGATACCCATCAACGTAAAGGCCACTACCCAGATGTACGTTAATTTAAATTGTGTGTATAAAACTATGGCATCCTTACGTTTAGTATAAGAAATATTAAAATATTTCCGGTCCAGTTGGCGAATTTTTATCTTTGAAACAAGAACCACAATATGTCATTCATTTATTTATCTGTTACGAGCCATTGTGTTTGGTCACTTGCCTCAAATAAAGGACCTACGGATGTTAATAAGGGTTTCTCTACTGGTGATGTCTCTGGAGTTTTATTTATCTTTCGTTTATATATATGTTATAAATGATAAAACCAGACACGCGCAATCAAATTGGTAGTTACATGCACAGTTCATTAATTTATTAAAGGTCAATATAATATGTTACTACGCCTGCTCATGAAGTATATGTCGGCACTGGCG
>CM051028.1:14438700-14526200 GCA_027627225.1 Congeria kusceri | reverse complement strand
CGTTTTGCAAATATTCAAAAGAAAAGTCATTTGGGGCAGGGAGAACTCCCGAAGATGTATCTAAAGTTGATATGGAAACGAAGTAATTGTTTAAGCAAGTTGCTTTTTCTTCATCAGACATGTATAGACTTACGTTTCCATTAGTATCAACCGATTTCAGGGGCGGTATCACATCAGAATGAGAGTGTGTATGCAGTAGATGTTTCAAGAGTTTCCAATATTTTTTAGTGAGTTAGCGAAATGTAAATCGTTTAATGTAGTTTCAATATTGGAAAAAAATTGTTCTTATGCGTGTTTAATCATATTATTGACCTTGTCACGAGCGTGTTTGAATTTTGCCCAATTGTTTGCAGATGGATATTTGATAGCGTTCGATTTAAGTTGGCCGCGTTTTCGCGCAAATGTACGTATCATAGAGTAATACAATGGTTTGTCATTAGGACGTACGGTAACAAGTTTGTACGGAATAATTTTCATCAATTCTAGTAATTTGTTAGTGAATAATACAGTGGCGTCTTCAACATTCGACATACCAATAAAGTTCCAATTTTCGTTGTCAATTAAATAATTTAAACGTTGAAAATCTGCACGTTTGTAAAGCCAAACATGTCTTTGCATCGGTTTACTAATCACTGTTGGGACTTTAATGTGTACGGCCGTAACATGATGACTGAAACATCAATTTAAATTACTTCCCTGTCCAATAAATACAGATGATTGGAGACAATAATTGGGTGAATTAAAGAAGCAATGTTGGCCGTGACTCTGGTTGCTTCCGTAATGACAATACATAAATTAAATAGAGTCATAGACTGTTTTAAGCGGGTGTAATTTCATCCTCATCTTCTTCTTCGTCGTCGTCGTCGTGGTCGTCGTTGTCATCATTATTATTATTATTATTATTATTATTATTACATTTATGTCAGTGAAGTTACCGAATTTAAGACAATTGTATATCATGCTGTTCTAACACACCAATGAAAGAGTAAGCTTAACATTTAGTTGTTACATGATTATAACGTCAAAGGGACCTTTTCAGAAATTGGCAAATGGACAATTTTCAAAATTTGTGTCACATATTCCAAAAAAGAAAAATAGATCTACATCATATATAAACAACTGTCAGTCAGAATGGCAGAGTGGTTCTAGTTGTAGACTTTGATCCCGGCGGCCGATGGTTGTGAACAAGTGCCTTTAATATACAAATGAACCAAAACTTATGTTGAACTCCGGTATAAAAGCGAGTTTTGTATAGTGATGTATACAAAAGCATGGCAAATGAAAGATAGTGATGTCCAATGGAGGCATGGCCACACAAATGGAACGTGTATCGTCAGGTCGTGAAACAGAATGTGGTTCTGTGCGTCTCCTGTTAAACTGTGTAACTGTCATTTTGGTGTGATGCCACCATCTTCGTGAGACTTGTGGCCAAGCGGTGTCACAAACGTGACATGCTTTGCCAAATATAGAAATGTACATATATGTTTATACTTTAAAAAATTACACAACTTTCTTCATACCAGTTTGTCTTTGAGGGGAGGCAATATGTGCAATATATGACAATCAATTTTTAACATAATTATTACCGCTATCAGTTTTATTATCATCTGTTCGTGGTACGAGTCGTTAAAGTGATTAAAACTGATTGTTATTTCCAATATATTTGCTTGTCATTTTCTGGTGATATAGTTTTATAGTTTCACATGTTAATGTTATTTACACCATCAAACGACTTTTATTTCTCTACAATCAATCTATCGGTAGTGATCACCAGATTCTTGTTACCGATATGTTCAATAATCAGTCTGCTAGTAGGTGCACTGTAGTATACACACTCCGGTCTATCCAGACCATCGTCCTTAGAAGCCAGCCTTACAACTCCTCACTCACCTTCTACCTGAACTACGTCATGTGATCTCCACCCACAGACTAGCAGCTGTCCTGTCTCCACCCGCAGGATCTTCCAAGGATGACACGAGAGTCCCATCCATAGACAGTGTCAGGAACTTGTGGTGGATATAATTGGTAACATACATATAATTGGTAACATTCAGCCGTGTTCAATCGGAACTTACTGCACACTTGTCCACTGGAAATACGTCGTGATGATACTTGGTTGATATAATGTTATAATATTATGTTAAGCTTTCATGGGCATTTTATAAATCAACATTAATACAATTTAATCATATTGCTTGTACGAAATATATGTATAAATTTATAATGAAAATGACATAAATAACATTTCAAAATGACACAAGTGCACACATGTTGTTATAGTTTACCAAGATGCGGAATGCACAGGCTAATCCTGGACGACACTTTACGCACATGCATTAAGCCTGGTTTTCCCACGACACGCCTCATTGGTATTTCTTAATTGTCGACTTTAATGAGTTCATTACACATGCGTACATCAAATGTGGCATCCTCCAGCCTCTGCGTATAATTGTACAATTGTACATTATTAAAAAATCTAAGCAAACATTTAATAAACGTGTTGACATTAATGTATATGAACATAACATCGATTTTATCATCTTTATGTGTTTGAATTATATTAAATGCTAAAAAATGATCAGTATTAATGACTTAGTCAAATTGAAGGGCATAAGCTTTATACTAATTTAAACAAGCACAGGATGTGACGTATGCCCCAGAAGCATGTCAGAAGAAGGCAACACAATGTCAATTACATGTTGGCAAAAATGACGCTTCCTACAAAAAGAGTTATGGTCCATGAACACTGCACTTCCTCTCAACATCCTCTATCAATATATGTGGTTTTATTTTAAATCACTTAAATACTAATGGAGTTATGCACTGCACAAGAAAATTAACTGAAGGGCAATAACTCCATAAATATTGAAGAAAGAGTGTGGTCCTTGTACTCTGCACTTTCGCTTATTGTCCTCTATCATTAAACGAAGTTTCGTTAAAATCCGTTCAAATTTAATGGAGTTATGCTTCGCACAAGAAAATTAATGCTTCAACATAAAAAATTATAACAAACGGCAATAACTCCATAAATATTGAAGAAAGAATTGTGATCCTTGTGCTCTGCACTTTCTCTCATTGTCCTCTGTCATTACATGAGGTTTCATTAGAATCCCTTCAATACTAATAGAGTTATGTTCCGCACAAGAAAATTAAACAAAGGGCAATAATTCCATAAATATTGAAGAAAGAGTTGGCGTCCTTGTTCTTTGCACTTTCACTCATTTTCTCCTATCAGTATATAAAGTTGTATTTGAATGCCTTTAATACTAATGGAGTTAACTCCGCACAAAAAAATTAATGCTTCACATAAGGAAATAAAACAAAGGGCAATAACTCCGTAAATATTGAAAAAAGTTGTGGTCCTTGTGCTCTGTACTTCATCTCATTGTTCTCTTATCATTATATAAAGTTTCATTTGAATCCCTTCAATACTAATGGAGTTATGCTCTGAACAAGAAAGTTAAACAAAGAGAAATAACTCCGTAAATATTGAAGAAAGAGTTATGGTCATTGTGCTCTGCCCTTTCTTTCATTGCCCTCTATCATTATATGAGGTTTCATTTGAATCCCTTTAATACTAATGGAGTTGTGCTCCGCACAAGAACATTAAACAAAGGACAATAACTCCTTAAATATTGAAGAAAGAGTTTTGGTCCTTGTGCTCTGCACTTCTTCTCATTGTCTTCTAGCAGTATGTGAAGTTTTATTTTAATGCCTTCAACACTAATAGAGTTATGCTCCGCACAAGAAAATTAATGCTTCACATAAGGAAATAAAACAAAGGGCAATAACTCCGTAAATATTGAAGAAATAATTATGGTTTTTACGCTCTGTACTTCCTCTCATTGTCCTCTATCATTAGATGAAGTTTCCTTTTAAACCCTTGAATACAAGAAAATTAAACGAAGGGCAATAACTCAATAAATATTGAAGAAAGAGTTCTGGTTTTTCTACCCTTCACTTTCTCTCATTGTCCTCTATCGTTATATGAAGTTTCATTTGAATCATTTCAAAACTAATGGAGTTGAGCTCCGCACAAGAACATTAATGTTTCACATAAAGAAATAAAACAGAGGGCAAAAACTCTGTAAATATTGAAGACAGAGTTGGGTCCTTGTGCTATGCACTTCCTCTCATTATCCTCTATTATTTATTAAAGTTTCATTTGAATCCTTTCAATACTACTGGAGTTATGCTCCGAACAAGAAAATTAAACAAAGGGCAATAACTCCATAAATATTTAAGACATAGTTATGATCCTTGTTCTCTACATTTTCTCTCATTGTCCTCTATCAGTATATGAATTTTCATTTGAATGCCTTCAATAATAATGGAGTTATGCCCCGCACAAGAAAATTAATGCTTCACATCAGGAAATTAAAAAAAGGCAATAACTCCATAAATTTTGAAGAAAGAGTTGTGGTCCTTGTGCTCTGCACTTTCTCTCGTTGTATTATATCATTATATGAAGTTTGATTTGAATCCCTTCAATACTAATGGAGATATGCTCCGCACAAGCAAATTAAACAAAGGGCAATAATTCCGTTAATATTGAAGAAAGAGTTGTGGTCCTTGTACTCTGCACTTCCTCCAAGTGTCCTCTATCATTATATGAAGTTACATTTGAATCCCTTCAATACTAATGGAGTTAGGCTCCGCACAAGTAAACGTGACGGACGGGCGGACGGACGGGCGGACAGTCGGACAGACGGACAGACGGACGATGCGATTACTATATGCCCCCGAAGTTCCCTTCGGGGCATAAAAATAATGGTTATTTACATAATACATGTTGTTTTGAAAATGTTAAACACTGGTTATTCAATGTGTCAATTTGTGTTTAATACCCATGGCGTTTATTTGATTTTGAATACAAATCATCCAAATATATATGTAATAAATGATGTGTATTAAATTTAAAATGCCTAGTATATGATTTTATTTCATTACATGTATCAGTAAATATGGATTTTGAACAACGATCGATTTGAGGGGAATTATGTTTAATTACTTTCTCATCATGATCTGCATTAAAACTAGCACTTTTTCCAAATTTTAGGAATATAAACCAAAAACTTAGCAAATTTTCACAATGCTCTAAGGCTAAAACAATCGCTACCAGACAAGAATTCCAAAAATAAAATGCCATATTATTTTTGTTTTATTTTTATGTTGAATACATTTTACATTTCAAAATTGTTTCATTTCTCTTATCCAAAACATGACAATTGAAGATATTCAATCTAAGTACTTCCATTTTGCATTCAAACTCTGAACAAGTTAATAAATGAATACTTGAATGAACTGTTCATTGATATTGATTAACACTTTAAACACTGAGAAATCTTATGTTAGGTCTATTTATCTCATGGTTCATTTTTTATTCATTTATTACTTTAAATGTCATGTTCAGAGCAAACAATACTTATTTTTATATCTGTAAATTATGCTCTCGCACCAAAATAACCAAAACTGAAAAAAAATTAAAACAAATATTTTTTTTATTTTATTTGCGCTCGCTCGCTCCAATTTTTTCCGAAACAAAAAATCTGATGACCAAGTATTCAATATGTTGTGGCCTAAACCCTATATACTCGAAAATATCGGAGGAGGTGGGAGGGGTCAATTACATGCTCAAAAGCATAAGGGATTTTAATTATTGGGATTTTAAACGTATATACTCTAAAGCTTTGTTGTTCAACGCTACATACCCTACAGCATTGAGAGATTAAACCTACCTACTCTAAATCATTTTGGTTTAAACCTACATGTTCTAAAGCTGGGGGTTTAGCCTACTTACTCTAAAGCACAGGAGTTTAAACCCACATGTTCTAAAGCTTGGGGCTTTAGCCTACTTACTCTAAAGCACAGGAGTTTAAACCTACATGTTCTAAAGCTGGGGGTTTTAGCATACTTACTCTAAATCATTTTGGTTTAAACCTACATGTTCTAAAGCTGGGGTTTTTAGCCTACTTACTCTAAAGCACAGGAGTTTAAACCTACATGTTCTAAAGCTGGGGGTTTTAGCCTACTTACTCTAAAGCACAGGAGTTTAAACCTACATGTTCTAAAGCTGGGGGTTTTAGCCTACTTACTCTAAAGCACAGGAGTTTAAACCTACATGTTCTAAAGCTGGGGGTTTTAGCCTACTTACTCTAAAGCACAGGAGTTTAAACCTACATGTTCTAAAGCTTGGGGTTTTAGCCTACTTACTCTAAAGCACAGGAGTTTAAACCTACATGTTCTAAAGCTGGGGGTTTTAGCCTACTTACTCTAAAGCACAGGAGTTTAAACCTACATGTTCTAAAGCTGGGGGTTTTAGCCTACTTACTCTAAAGCACAGGAGTTTAAACCTACATAATTTAACGCATTGGAGATTTCAACGAACATACGCTAAAGCTTTGGTGTTCAAGAAAACCTGCTCTAAAGCATTGTGCGTTTAAACCAAATTTCTGGGATATTTCCAATTTAAATTGTTTTGTTATAAGTAATTCTATATTATTATTTCCCTTTACATCGGGTAATTTATTAAGCCTACAACTTCCAAACGCTTGTATTTGAATGTATGTGACAATAAAAATAGAATAATAGGTTACTGCTTGTTCTTGTGTTTATTGTAATATATATAAGGTAAGGCTAAGAATAATATAAGAAGTTGATTTTGTTTTTATATTTACAAAAACTACCGGTATAAGCAGCGCTGATTTTGCAGAGCTGGCTTTTTACACATATCCACGTACGTGTAGTTATTGATTTCTAAAAGTTGACTGAATAATCACATATTATTCAGGCGCAAATATTGGATTATGACTTAGACGGGGGGGGGGGGGGGGGGTGATATTCAGTGCCAACAAAATGCTTTTGGTCTCTCTTACATGTACTGACATATTTAGCAAAGGTGAAACATTGAACATTGACAAAAACCATCAACTGAGCGAAAGTACCATTGAACGAATTTATTTATTTAAAAAAAAAGTGATAGAAGAACACCTTCGTGGTTAGAAAATGTATAGGTTCAAGTTATGGTGAGGTTTAAAATATCGAATGTTGTACAATGTTACTCCGCTTTCGTCCCCATCTAAATCCGCCTATGACTATTTACATTTGTTAATGCCGCGTGAGCTATTGCCATTACGAATGCACACATCACACATATGTTCATTCATATATTATTGAAAAGAAATGTAGAAATGGATCGAAAAGATCAATTTTATTGGAGAACCCATGCCACCGAATTGTTTTGAGATACCATTCTAGAGTTGTGTATTGAAATTGTCATTTTCAATGTCGTGTCAATATCGATCTTTTTTGGTGTAAATGTTTGTTACTAAAAAACAAGATCCTGTATAATGAATTTAAGGGCATATACGAGGTGTGTCCAGAAAGTTCACGGACATCTCTGAGTTACGCATTTTTAACGTCATTGTATCGAAACTAAGTATACAAATATAAAATATCAAGTTTCTTAATACAATAGTTTGAATTTGAAAGAGAATTTCTTTATTAATCAGAAAATAGCTTAAGCTTAAATATATCTTGCGCGGTTTACCGGCGCCCGTCAAACAAGTGACTGAAATGCGGGTACATTGGTAGTGCAAAACATAACAACAACAAAAAACGCGCGAAGGGGTCAACGACGTTGAAAATTACAGGCAAACGTCAACGATGTTACGACGTCATTTCCTCCAAGTGTTGTTGTTGTTTAACGAGTTGTCGTCGATATATCAGTATTTGTTTCGCCCCTGTGTCTCCGGTAACAATGGCGTCATGTAACGATGAAGAGAATAGAACCATTATACAGATGTGCGTCGCCCTCGAGCAAACTCTTACAGGGACGATGAAAACGCTACAGCATGCCACCAAACAACTGTTTGTGTGCCGTTCACTTGTGTACAAATTTTGATGGGTACTGTAGGAAGACGAGTAAGGCAGATGAAAGGTCCGGTCGCCTGACAATGGCAACGAAAACATCAGTTACGGCGTTTGAGACGTTAGTGTTACAGGATCACCGGTTGACTGTCTGTGACATCAGTGAACAATTGCACATTTCCCGTAGTTCAGTTCACAATATACTGACAACAATACTGAAAACTGATACTGAAAACAATATTCAGTACTGATACTGATACTGAAAACAATACTGAAAACAATATTCAGTTCAGAGGTTGCTTTTTTGAAAAGTTGTGAGCATAATTAAGTTTGACGTCATTGACGTCGTGAATATGTAAGGGCGTGCGCCGGACCACTTATGGTGTATTTGTTATATGTATAGTTGTGTGGAATTACGCTTGCTGTACATCTCTGCTCAGTGTATTCTATTCATGGATTCAATATAAAAAGATGAATGTACTTTTGAAACTTTTGTTCGGCATTTCTATTTTTTTAATTAGCATGTGTCCATGAACTTTCTGGACACACCTCGTATTTGAAAAGCATTTAAATAACTGAATATGGATTACTTATTTTTCCTTTAATGACGTCAAAACCGTTTAAATATATTTTTAAAACGCAGATTTGTTTTATTTATTCGGATTACTAATACAAAAATGTATACAATCTTGGTATCAGTTTGTTTGTAATGTAGAGTATGATTCGTATTTACTAAGACGTTTGAGTTTATTCCGATTAAAATCACATAAATATATCTTACCATTGTCTGATATAGACAAAATATATCAGCCAGTTGTTTATCAGGCTGACATTCGTATAGTGGTTTGATAAATTATGTTTTAATTGACATCTACATGTATCATATGTTTTACTCGAAGTGTTAATTATTGTGTTTTCTCGGATATATACGTTTCCTGGAATGCTAGGACAGCTTCTATATTAACATTCGCATGTCACTGCGACTCACTTAGACGTATTATTATCACTGAGAAAATGAGGCAATGAAATATGAAATTGAGGTGTTTTTTATTTTTATTTTGTTTCATTTCTACCATTCGTCGTCTATTAGAATCTTTCATTAAATTCCATCATCATGCCGGCATTGACGAAAACGCATCCAATGGTATAAATTTTGCTTTATTTCAACAATGTGGCAAAATGCAAACATGTGCAATTCAATTACGTTATTTTCTTGTTTTTCGCGAAGTCATTTTATGTTTTTCATATCATTTAGAAAAAATTCTTTCATTTCTTTTCATAATAAAGACAGTAAAAGATGAGATAAATAGAATACTAGGTGAGTGTTGAATGAAGATTAACTTACTGGCTCGACACGAAAACTTGAACAACTGGCCATGGCTAGTGGTTGAAGTTTTTTAGTCTAGCTAATTAAATAATATGTATTCAACACTAGAACGCAATTTGATTTCGAAATCGCCAGGCCTGGTCAGATCGTAAATTTGTCTCCAAATCTGAGCCAGTATATCCGATGACTATATCTTCCAAAATAAGTGTATAACGCAAGTTAAACGAAGCATGGTTTATTTAACTGTTTGTAACGTAACCCGTACAGAAATAAAGCATGTAACAATACGCAAAACAATCAAGGAGTCCAGTGAGCACTGGTTTCCGTCGTCACAATCAATTTTGTTTACAGATTACATCCTTCTTGTTCTGAACATCGATGAAACACTTTCGGTCAACTGTATACTATTCCATTCGACAACTTTCATCAGTGTGTAATACTGATTTAAACTAACGCGCTGCAGAGACTTTCTATTGATCACGCTACCTTTCAAACACGACACGTCCAAGTACTGGTCGAGGACCGATAACCGAAGAGGTCCGAATATTCATATTTAATCAACTGTTTTGCTCGGATGACACACATTTGGAAAACTGATTGCTTTATATGAACCTTAGAAGGCTATAAAGTTTCATCAATTTCATACAAATACATGTATTTACTAAAATATTGGTTTGACTATTGTGTTTACTAATTTTCTGTCATGCGCGACTGGGGAATTCTGTTTCTGAGTGCGCATCTAAATGTACTAGGCCCCGACAGAGATCATGCACTCCCTTATTTGAAAAATGTCTAGCAGACAATTGTCTAAACTATATTCTATAATCATGCCAACCAATGCGAATATAGGCCTAATGTTCGCATCATAAATCAAGCGAATTTGACATGATTGACGTAGATTCTAATGTCGTGCTTGCCACATGGTTTGATTTGTCTTGTACATATTTTCATTTGGAAGACAATAAAAAAAAATAACTACATAAAATGAAGACATGATTTACCTGTTTAAATTGCAAAGTTATCTTTATCCTTTCAAATAAATTTCTGATAATTTTCGCCAAGCTTAAATTATCAAATTTTGATAAAAAATTAATCGCCCATCGGCTCGTCCAATATGGTTAGTCATCTGTGTACTCGTCCAAATATATCACCGTATTCTACAGAACGCTGTAAAATAACTTAATATTATTTAATGATGTGTGTTCACGCGTTCAGCGTGTGACGTTACGAAAATGTTATTCATATAATGTATGTGCTGACAAAAAAATATTTGGCACAGTATCACAATCACGGTAAGTATCACATATGATACCAAATAATCAATATGATATAGAAGCTAAATACGCCATTTTGAATTTGCCACGTATATTGTTTACGTAAAAGCAACTCAAACTGTCCATTGAGAGTATATCACAACGACAAACGCAGCCATCAAACCAGCAAAACAACATAATTATGTGTCAATTTAAATCCACGAGTTTAGAGGTTCAATATATTTATATATTTCGGATTAGTGTTTGTATATCGCACTCGGTAGTTGCCGGCCAAAGCAGTCAATCGAGCATTCTGATGAAAATTCATCCCGTAAAAGATCAATATGTGAAAAGGTAGATACTTTTTTCATGCTGTACGATGAAAGAGTGGAGAATGCCAGTGAATAATACCTAGAATGATTTGTGTAATTATCACAAATCATCTTAAGTTAAATTTCATCCGTATCCTTAAATGTTGAAACTTTCTTAACTGTACCATTCTATATAGAAACAATTCAGTACTAATTATGTATTTAAGTGAAATTTTATCAAAACACATTTAACGTTTTTTTAGCAACATGGAAATGTGTTTATTTATTTAAGAAATACCAAACATTAAAAATTTACACCAGTGTAAAACTATTTGAGAAATTACTCTCTAAAAACTGACCCAGATAACTATTTCACAAATGATTGAAGTAAACAAGTTTTGTATTACAATTCCACACAAAGTTTTCCTTATCAAATCTTCTGTGTGTAGAACATAACCAAGAACCTAAAAAGAAGAAATAATAATAATAATATTAACTTTATATTAGATAGGTGCTAACAATAGATTTGAATTGAATACAGTTTGTTTCTAGGCTTTTGCGCAATCATGGTGCCATATTTATTTATTTTCGTGATCATGTATAATTAAGATAGTATTTTTTTTTGATTTTCTTCTTCAAGAGTTAATGGAATTATTGAAAGTTCAGCGTCCTTATATGTATGTATGTGTGTGTGTGTGTGTGTGTGTGTGTGTGTGTGTGTGTGTGTGTGCGTGCGTGCGTGCGTGTGTGAGTGCGTGCGTGCGTGCGTGCGTAAACTCTTAACAATGAACGAATAAGCGCTCAAAAGTATTCAGGTAGCCTCAAAATCACTGAACACTTTTTAAAGTTCATTCAGTCAATTTTTTACAACATATTATGTTTTCTTTTGTTTACTTGGCACACTTAGTTTAAATTGCCGTTATTTGAATATAATATCACGTACATGTATACATGTCTATGTAGTTTATGGAACAATGTTGATAAAGTTTTTAAAAACCGTATGTTCATAAACACACATACAATATAATGTATTATAACCATTGTTATGTATAATGTACATACTGAAGCAAACAATTAACGTTAAAATTGTAATTTAAAACGCCGTGTTGGAAAATATAATCATGCAAACATGGCTCTGTGCAGAACGTTAATTATTTTGTTGTTTCTACTACGAAACAATACAGGTAACGCCTGAAACAAAGTTATTAGTAAACTAACTGAGTGACATTGCCAAATAATTACTGCGCGACGTATGCATAAAGATGCTAAAATAGATGTAAATTTGGTTTACCTTTAAAACGAATAATATAAAATACAAGTATAATGCATTACTCAGGATATGGAGAAAGAGCAATTTGTTCTGGTATATAATAATGCCACTGAGTCGAATATCAAAGTACAATAAACTATTTCGTAAACAGTATGACAGAGCGAGTGCATCAATGTTCTGATGCCATCCTGTCCCAAGTGCACATGACTAGTTACACATGTATTATCTATACCCTTATCGGATGTATCCATATGACCCCAGAGCGACTGCATCAATGTTCTGATCCCATCCTGTCCCAAGTGCACATGACTAGTTATACATGTATTCTCTATACCATTATGGGATGTATCGATATCACACCAGAGCGACTGCATCAACGTTCTAATTCCCATTATTTACCATGTGCACATGTCTAACAAGGACGCCAACATGACGCGTGAGTAGCGCTTAATGCTGTCATGTACATTCCTTTACTGAGTGAGTGCTTTGTTTTTGTGCTTATGCCACGTGAGTAGCCCATAGTGGTATTATGTAGGACATTGCATATTTGCGTATTCCTGTATTGATTGTTTAAGTGCTTTGTTCTTTTGTAAGCAATGTAAGTTGCGCTTGAAGACGGTTTTACTCTTTGTAGTTTAACCACTGTAGTAAACATAAAATCAATCATGTTACCCCTCGGGCACTTATTTATATATAACCCATATTTGTATGAATGTCGATCATTTGAAATTAATGTACTATATAAAGTAATTTCGTCAAACTTCGTTTTAATTGTTTGATTATTTCTTATTAATTAATGGGAAAATCTAGATCTTTATTGTGTTTTTGCATACTGAACAATATCGCCTTTCTTCTTACGGCAAATAGTCAAGCTGGTAAAATCGATAGTACTACCAGATAGACTCGGTTGTTCGGTACTAATCGGAAAATTTCCGAAGATTTTCGACTGCTATCGACTTATTCGGATTATCTAAGATTCAGTCGGTAATACATTTTACGCTTTCATACCCTCAAAAATTTAATCTGGCTTTCTTGTTAGCGCAGTGTTTTTTTTGCAAGAGTATATCAGTATGCAAGAGATAAAGTGAAACACCTCTGTTTTTATCCAATTTTATTCTCTGTTGGAAAATATTAAGGTAAACAATGAATCGATAGTCTTTAATAGTAACAACAAACTACTACTACAACTACTACTACAACTACTACTACTATTACTACTGCTACTACTACTGCTACTGATACTCCTCCTACTACTACTACTACTGCTGCTACTACTACTACTACTACTACTACTACTACTACAACTACTTCTACTACTATTACTACTGCTACTACTACTGCTACTGATACTCCTACTACTACTACTACTACTACTACTACTACTACTACTACTACTACTACTGCTGCTACTACTATTACTACTACTACTACTACAACTACTTCTACTACTACTGCTACTACTACTACTACTACTACTACTACTACTACTACTACTACTACTACTACTACTGCCACTACTACTACTACTACTACTACTACTACTACTACTACTACTACTACTACTACTACTCCTACTACTACTACTACTTCTTCTACTACTGCTACTACTACTAATAATAATAATATTACTACTACTACTACTATAATAATAATAACACTAATAAATAATAAATTAATAACACTAATAATAATTGTAATAATAATAATAATAATACTAATAATAATAATCATCATCATCATCATTATCATCATCATAATCATCATCATCATCATCATCATCATCAAAATAATAATAAAAAGAAGAAAAAAGGAATAAAAACAATAACAGCATCAATAATTTAGATACAGAAGCCTGTTTGGCTATAAATGAGAACCGACCACGGAAAATTACGAAAATTTTGCATTATGAAATGGCATCTGAGACATATTGGGGATTACACAAGCAAATTGTTTAGTGGCCCCATTGTCGCCTTCGCCTATCCGTGAAGACCAGGTATGGAGCCCCTATTTCAGACAAGTTGGCACACCCTTGTCAAAACTTCCACACGTTGGCACTTAGGACCCAACAATATCATTTTAAAAACAATTAGGATAGCACCCATGTGTAATGATCGTTATCACCTGATTATACCACCGACCCATACAGTACCTACATGGTCCCATGTTCATTTGTTATCTTAAGCTTTAATATAGAAAGTTAAAAATAGATACATCATTTAAATAAATTTTAATAGTTGCATTATCAGTAGTTTGTAATTTCAGTGATTCCAGCTTATTTTGTCTTAATTTAAGAATGGAATTAATGTTACGCGTATTCAAACAACTGTTTATTTTTCCTTTGTTTCTTTTATTAATTTCGGGCATTGTGCTGACGTTTTTTGCACTTAAAGAACTTGTTTTGGGATCAAAATATTAAGGCTTAATTTCTTATCGTTAATTAAACAATAATTGAAAGCGTGCCTTCTGCTATAAATTAACATGCATACTCTGAAAAATCTCAATGAATATAACTCTAATGCGATATTTAAAAAAAAAACAATACATCTAAATTTCCTTCTGGATTTCATTATCTTCTCGTAAAATAAGCTAAACTGCAGATTATAAGGTCTATGATACTAATACCAAGATTGTTATCTGTTCATTACCCCCAATAAACGCCGCGGGGAACATATACTGCTAGAACGGCAGTGTTTCAGGAACCAACTCGTTTATTTCCGTATTGAGCCACGGAAATGAATTTAAAACTTTAGGTACCTCATTTAAGCCTAAATTCCCTCGACTAAAATTGTAAATAATTAAACAAAATTAACCCCACTCGAACAAGCAAAGAATGAATTTTCTAAATCCGTCTGTACTTTTCTGACAAACAAGGGGAAGTTTATTTGTTTATGCGATACAATTGAAAAAGCACCATATTCTATAGGAAATAGGGTGATATTACAAAAGTGCAATTTCTCCCGCCTAATTTTTAAAATCAAATACAATAAATGGTACCATGTTAAAGAGCATAAAATTATCTTTTCATATCCGTGTGTACTTTTCTGAGAGTAAAAAAATAAAGAAGTTACGGCAAATAATATTTAACGCTCCTTATTAAATCAATGTAAATTTTACATGAGAAGTATCGATTTTTGCGCCTCGCTGAGAAGCGAGATTGTTGCACATGTTTAATGCAAGGACATAACCGAATAGCCAAAGCTGAATCAACATAATTTCAATTAAAAAGAAGACAGCGTCGGAAATAAATGATTAGCAGCTGGTAAAAAGAGCTACATCAATCCACATACATCTAGTTTAGTGTGACATGGAATAGTTTATAAATACGTTTATCAACCTTGAAATTAAAGTTCGATATTGACACGATATTTACATAAAACACTTGACACGTCCATATTTGTAATTATATTTAACTCCGAATTTAAAATTAATACCTCATGCTATATATAAGTATTATACAGTATTAGGTGAGTAATAGGTATTCGATGTATAAAATCAATGTCAAACTTTAAATTACTTTTATTCGTATTTTGAAGTTCATAATAATTATTCAAATACAAACAAATATACGTCCATATTGTTTAATTATAGCTCATTCTGAATTGATCATTTTACCTTATAATAAATATACAGTATATAAGGTGAGTAATATGGTATTTGATATATAAAAGAAAAATATAGTTTAATAAATGTCACATTCCGATTTAATTAACTTCTAATTGAACTCAAAACAATGAATCAGAATACATATGGCTATGTATCGCGATGAACATTATTAGCACATAATAAGAATTATTGTACACATTCACATATACACAATAACACATTAATGTAGTCTCGTACGCTGTGTGTGTGTTACATTTCTGCACATAAATAACAGTTTAGTTCAATGTTTTCAGTTAAAGTTTGGTATATTGCAGGAACGGTTGTCGAGGTTTGTTCAGTGTCACTTGTTTAATATTTCCAAAATTTCAGCGCATTATTTAGTTGTGATATAATAATGTTACATTATATAAATATTGACATCCTTGAGGGTGACAGTGCATATTGTCAACCCGAGGCAACACTGTCGACCGAGGCTATATTTTATTATACCGAACAATCCCGTATCATGTGCATACCAGGCGACATAGCGGTAGCGGGCGACATATCAAATTGTTGCCCGCTGCAGTTTATATGCATTATATAGAGAAAATAATCAAGTGAGGTATAATACATGTTAATGTTACTGACACTGTCACTCGAGTTGTATTTGTGTACATTCTCTCATTTGGTAGTGATCACTAGAATGTTGTCATTGGTATGTCCAATAATCAACCTGCCAGTACGTGCACTGTAGTATACAGATTCTGGATAATGCAGACCATCCTCCTTGGAAGCCAGTGTTACCACTCCACCCTCACCATCCACCTGGACTACGTTGTGTGATCCACACCCACAGACCAGCAGCTGTCCTGTCTCTGACACGTGTACACCAGCTGGACCTCTAAGTGTAGGATCCTCCAGGGATGACAGGAGAGTCCCATCTATAGACAGTGTCAGGAGCTTGACGTGACTGCCGTTCGATACATAAAGCCGTGTTCCATCGGGACTCACTGCACACTTTAACACTGGAAGTATATTGTGATGGTATTCACTTTTTGTAATTAATACTAAGAAAAGATTCTATAAACATTTAAAAAGTATATCATTTAAACAATAAAGTAACATTAATGATTTGTTAAGCTATTTAAGTACAATTGTACTATGAAAATACTTACAGTTACAATTTATACCAACATTCAGAAATTGTGACAGTCGTCATAAATTGCTGTGGTCATATTTGTTTTCTGATTCAAAGTTGGACATTAGAACAAAATCTGTACGACTGTTGAAATTACATTTAACATAATGTCTACTTGTTAAAATTGCATTTATTTATTTTAATAGGTGTTTTGAAAACATAAAATCAATTAAGATATGCATGCTACAATAATAAATCAGAAAAACTTTAACTGCACATATTTATAAATGTAACTGGAGATACAAACTTTAGACTGCATTCATAAAATTGCAACTGCGGTTACAATTTATAAAGCCCCAATTCACTTTGACAACCCCCCCTAAGTCCCAGTAAGTGATTTGGGGAAAACCCTGTCGAACCGCGAAAATAACCCTGGCGGCACCGTGATCATCCTGCACGATCCTGGACGATCCGGCTAACAGGCTCGGATGTTTTAAAATGTTTGTTACAACCGGGAGTCACCGGGAAAAATTTCAAGAACCGCCATAATCCGTGTATTACCAGGCCAATGCCAGTTAATTCCGGGAAATGTCTGGGTCCGGGATTACCCGGGAAATACGCCGTCCTGCACCGTATTTACTTCGTGGTAAACCTGGAATTACCCTAGCTACTCCGGGGTCAAACTGACTTCTAGGCCGGGTGAAACACCGGGGCACCGTTGGTAATGTGAAATGTAATTCATGCTATTTTAGGAAATATTCCCGGTTTATCCCGGTATACCGGCTTTTCTTCACAAGGCGCTACCGGCAGGGGGGTCGGCAACTTTTCAACATTGAGACGGCGAGTCGGGGACATTCAAGATTTTTTTCTTTGCATTTCATTTAGTATTATATCTCATTTTAGACTGCTTAAGGGTTCGTATTAAGGAATTTATTGGGGCTCAATACTACATGAACATAATATTATCTGAATGATTTTAATGGTGCAATGACATAATTGTATCAATAAAATCATATCTATAACTGGTAAACAATTATCAAGAATTGTCAGGTGTCAGGTATAGCACAATGTCAAATCTATGGACTGGTCATAATGCAACCGTTTGTTAGTTGCAAACCACTAATGGTTGAATTAACGTTGTTTTGGATTTTCTTTCCGAACGAACGATTAGGAAAGTTGAAATTAGCTTGCTGATTTGGTATATTCATATTTAAGGACAATAAAAGAATGGGAAATAAAATCGTTTTTCTTGAAAATCAAAGTTATAGTTATAATATATAATATATAATTATTGATTATAATAAGCTTGTTTTTTTTAAAATCCTTTTGTAAAATTGCCAACAAATTATATTTTCTGTATATTGTTCACCAACACATTCCGTAACGCATCGTCTTCCTTAATAAGTGGCCGCTACAAATATCGAGGCGCTAATCTGCATCGCTAATTATCAATGTCATGATTTATTACACATGGGCCGTTGATTGCCGCGGGGCCAGCATGATGGATGATAATTTAATCGACCGTGCGGAACAGCGACCGACTTTAAACAACAATGGAGCTGCGATTTTCCAATTTTAGAGAAGGGGCGGTGGAATTTATACATGACGGTCACTTGCCTAAATATTGGGGCGGCAGCTGCCGCCCCTCTCGCCCTTGGGTACCGGGACTAACACCAAGAATGGGACTTAAACGACAGCACCGACTCCGCTTAGTTTGTTAGTGTTAATAAAGATTAACACTAAGAAGCTAACAGAGGCACCTCGCTTGTTATCATATTTATGAAGCATCCGTTATGTCAAATGTACAAATACGAACAACAGCTAATTATAGTTGTAACTTAACTGATCAGCTTTAATTCAAAATAAATATTTTTTTGTTGAGAACATAATACATCTTTCGTTCTCAAAAAAGTGTTGTGCATGTGTCAAATATAAATCAACTCTGATGATTTCGTGCGTTATTTCAGTTTTAGAGCGACTTCTTTTTTTCAATGGTGGTTATCACTTGTCATCACCGTGCAACTCAGGGGTACATGGTTCAGTTTGAGGTGGTTATCACTTGTCATCACCGTGCAACTCAGGGGTACATGGTTCAGTTTGAGGTGGTTATCACTTGTCATCACCGTGCAACTCAGGGGTACATGGTTCAGTTTGAGGTGGTTATCACTTGTCATCACCGTGCAACTCAGGGGTACATGGTTCAGTTTGAGGTGGTTATCACTTGTCATCACCGTGCAACTCAGGGGTACATGGTTCAGTTTGAGGTGGTTATCACTTGTCATCACCGTGCAACTCAGGGGTACATGGTTCAGTTTGAGGTGGTTATCACTTGTCATCACCGTGCAACTCAGGGGTACATGGTTCAGTTTGAGGTGGTTATCACTTGTCATCACCGTGCAACTCAGGGGTACATGGTTCAGTTTGAGGTGGTTATCACTTGTCATCACCGTGCAACTCAGGGGTACATGGTTCAGTTTGAGGTGGTTATCACTTGTCATCACCGTGCAACTCAGGGGTACATGGTTCAGTTTGAGGTGGTTATCACTTGTCATCACCGTGCAACTCAGGGGTACATGGTTCAGTTTGAGGTGGTTATCACTTGTCATCACCGTGCAACTCAGGGGTACATGGTTCAGTTTGAGGTGGTTATCACTTGTCATCACCGTGCAACTCAGGGGTACATGGTTCAGTTTGAGGTGGTTATCACTTGTCATCACCGTGCAACTCAAGGGTACATGGTTCAGTTTGAGGAACTTGGTTTGCATTTCGGTTATTATTTTGCGTTCCGGTACGTGTTTTGCTTTCAATATATTTGGTTGCGATAACAAGGTTTTGGGTTCCGTAACTTTGTTTGCGTGTAGTACTTACTATGACTTCCGATACTTCAGTCTGTATGTACTGTGGCGATATTCAGCCTGTACATACCGTGGTAGGATACAGTTTGTACATACCGTCGTGCGATTCATACATACCGTGGTAGGATTCAGTCTGTACATACCGTCATGAGATTCATACATACCGTGGTAGGATTCAGTCTGTACATACCGTCGTGCGATTCATACATTCCGTGGTAGGATTCAGTCTGTACATACCGTCGTGCGATTCATACATACCGTGGTAGGATACAGTCTGTACATACCGTAGTGCGATTCATTCATACCGTGGTAGGACACAGTCTATACATACCGTCGTGCGATTCTTACATACCGTGGTAGGATAGAGTATGTACATACCGTAGTGTGATTCATACATACCGTGATAGCATACAGACTGTACATACCGTAGTGTGATTCATACATACCGTGGTAGGATACAGTCTCTATATACCGTAGTGCGATGCATACATAACGTGGTAGGATACAGTCTGTACATACCGTAATGCGATGCAAAGATACCGTGGTAGGATACAGACTGTACATACCGTCGTGCGATGCATACATACCGTGGTACGATACAGATTGTATATACCGTAGTGCGATGCATACACACCGTGATAGGATACAAATTGTACATACCGTAGTGTGATTCATACATACCGTGGTAGGATATAGTCTGTACATACCGTAGTGCGATGCATATATTACCGTGGTAGGATACAGACAGTACATACCGTAGTGTGATTCATACATACCGTGGTAGGATACAGTCTGTACATACCGTAGTGCGATGCATATATACCGTGGTAGGATACAGACTGTACATACCGTAGTGCTATTCATACATACCTTGGTAGGATACACACTGAACATACCGTAGTGTTATTCATACATACCGTGGTAGGATACAGACTGTACATACCGTAGTGTGATTCATACATAACGTGGTAGGATACAGACTGTACATACCGTAGTGTGATTCATACATACCGTGGTAGGATACATACTGTACATACCGTAGTGTGATTCATACATACCGTGGTAGGATTCAGTCTGTACATACCGTAGTGCGATGCATACATACCTTGGTAGGATACAGACTGTACATACCGTAGTGTGATTCATACATACCGTGGTAGGATACAGACTGTACATACCGTAGTGCGATGCATACGAACCGTGGTAGGATACAGACTGTACATACCGTAGTGTGATTCATACATAACGTGGTAGGATACAGTCTGTATATACCGTAGTGCGATTCATACGTACCGTGGCAGGATACAGACTGTACATACCGTAGTGCGATTCATACATACCGTGGTAGGATACAGACTGTACATACCGTAGATGTGATTCATACATACCGTGGTCGGATACAGACTGTGCATACCGTAGTATGATCCATACATACCTTTGTAGGATACAGTCTGAACATACGGTAGTGCGATGCATACATACCTTGATAGGATACAGTCTGTACATACCGTAGTGCGATGCATACGTACCGTAGTAGGATACAGTTTGTTCATACCGTAGTGCGATTCATACATACCGTGGTAGGATACAGACTGTACATACCGTAGTGCGATGCATACATACCGTGGTAAGATACAGTCTGTACATACCGTAGTGTGATTCATACATACCGTGGTAGGATACAGTCTGTACATACCGTAGTGTGATTCATACATACCGTAGTGCGATTCAGTCTGTACATACCGTAGTGCGATTCAGTCTGTACATACCGTAGTGCGATTCAGTCTGTACATACCGTGGTGCGATTCAGCCTGTACATACCTTGGTAGGATACAGACTGTACATACCGTAGTGTGATTCATACATACCGTAGTGCGATTCAGTTTGTACATACCGTGGTAGGATACAGTCTGTACATACCGTAGTGTGATTCATGCATACCGTAGTGCGATTCAGCCTGTACATACCGTGGTAGGATACAGTCTGTATACCGTAGTGTGATTCATACATACCTTAGTGCAATTCAGTCTGTACATACCGTGGTGCGATTCAGTCTGTTCATACCGTAGTGAGATTCAGTCTGTACATACCGTAGTGCGATTCAGTCTGTACATGCTGTGGTGAGATTCAGTCTGTACATACTGTAGTGAGATTCAGTCAGTACATACCGTAGTAAGATTCAGTCTGTACATACCGTAGTGAGATTTAGTCTTTACATTCCGTAGTGCGATTCAGTCTGTACATACCGTAGTGCGATTCAGTCTGTACATACCGTAGTGAGATTCAGTCTGTACATACCGTAGTGCGATTCAGTCTGTACATACCGTAGTGAGATTCAGTCTGTACATACCGTAGTGAGATTCAGTCTGTACATACCGTAGTGCGATTCAGTCTGTACAGACCATTGTGAGATTCATTCTATACACACCGTTATCAGATTCAGTTTATACATACCGTGGTGAGATTCAGTCTCTACATACCATGGTGTGATACAGTCTGTACATACCGTGGTGTGATAGAGTCTGTACATACCGTGGTGTGATACAGCCTGTACATACCGTGGTGTGATATAGTCTGTACATACCGTGGTGTGATACAGCCTGTACATACCGTGGTCTGATAGAGTCTGTACATACCGTGGTGTGATTCAGTCTGTTCATACCGTGGTGTGATACAGCCCGTACATACCGTACTGAGATTCAATGTGTACATACTGTAGTGCGATTCAGTCTGTACATACCATTGTCAGATTCAGTCTGTGATGAGAAATTTTACATCAGTTTATTCCAATGTCGGTCATCGTTACTCACCGACTCTGAATAAAATGTCGGTTGTTATTTGAATATCTTAAAACGTCTGAGCTGTAAGCCTATCTAGTGAAAAGTTCTAAGAAATACGTACAATCGTTTGGTTATGAAGTACCGAAGGGATCTCAAT
This sequence comes from Congeria kusceri, assembly GCA_027627225.1. NCBI lineage: Eukaryota > Metazoa > Mollusca > Bivalvia > Myida > Dreissenidae > Congeria > Congeria kusceri. The sequence continues at coordinate 14,503,658 of CM051028.1, read as the reverse complement.
CAAATATTGCCATAACTATTTATTTTAATGGTTTTAATCTGTACGTTTGAAGGTAAAGACACAGGTATATTCCAACTGAATATTATATTAATATGAACGGCAATAAGTAGCAGTTCAATTTAAGACTGAGCAGTTGCACTTCTGAAATAACTCAATAATAGGCAGCAAACAGACTAGAATGTTCTGGCAGTAAGTCACTCGATGAAGTATTATTGTAATATATTGATACGTGTATGTACATTAATAACAATAAAGGCAGATTATACAAAATAACATTACTGTTATGTTAAATAGTTTCATAACAAACCCATCAGCACATACCGGTTAACACCGGATAACACATCTGTGCGATTTATTATGTCAACTTAGTAAGCGCGACTTAAATTGTTAATTGATTAACAGCATGTTTAGATACCGTTCTGAAAGAGTTGTGCTAAAGTTAATATTTACTTACTAAAATGAAACTTTTTTGCCCGTATACAAAGAAACGGAAAGATATGTTTTTACTTAGAGATACAATTTGTTACTGCAGCAATTTAACCACTGCGCTCATTTCAGCAATAAAGTTTACATTCGAGTTTATTGCTCATGACACTAGCAAATATGAAGCTTATTAAACTGAAATAAAGACGTGTTTTTACTTAGTGATAATATCAGTTACTGCATTAATTTAAACATTGCGCTCATTCTAGGAACAAAGTTGATATTCTAGTTTATTGTTCACCACTCTAGCCAATTGTTTTCAATATTCAAGTCCATAGGTTAATGGCCAAGGTATATGAAGCTGGACGTATTGTTTACTGAACACACATAATAGTACGTGAGTAATAAACTAAATATCGTATTTTATGCATGCCGAAATGCAAACACAAAAAACATAGTTAAATATATTTGCAATTTGTATAATGGTTTTTATTGATAATTTCATTTATTTGAGTCATTACTTGTATTGTTGTATGTTAATATGAACGTAACCTTGACAACAATCAGACGTACCTGTGTACGAACCAGATGTATCTTCATAGACCTTCTTCACCAGCCGACCATCCAGTGTGTATTGATACAACGCAGTAAGTGATGTGATATACAGATTGTCGTTACAGTGTGCAATGCCGTGTAATCCATGTTCAAAGTTAAGTGTTCTGCCTTTGACTATTTGCATATTGTTTACGCTGAGGAACTGGACGGCGTGTGTATTACCACCATAACATGTAACAGCGACCTCACTAGGACTGATACTGCACGTGCCATATGGACAACCAGGTACATCTGCGTGAGCGACAACATTGTACTGCTTATCCAGAAGCATCACTCTCTTGTTATTACAGTCGACAATCAGGATGTCTCCACTAGAAAGCTCACATATGCCTCGTATGCCGCACGTACTTTTATCAGATTGGATTCGAGCATAGTGCAGAGATTTATTCTTACACTTGATTATCGCGCTCGCTTCGTTCTCCGACTGCTTTTCTGAACGTTCAATATTGCCAATAGAAGAGAAACCTGTTAACGTTTGTTCAATATCGGGGTTTCTGTGAAATGTAATAGTGGGGTTATTGTTAATTAGCATTTCTTTCAACAGATTCTCCGCTTGTGAAACCATTTCTAATGATTTTCTGTACGCTATAAATGAGAGTTCTTTTGGACTGTCTCTAACATTATTCATTATATATAACTCATTTTTTTGAAATCGTTTGTAGCTTTTGAAGACTTGTCCGCATCAGACTGTAAAGATTGTTTCAGTGTTCGAAGCATGTTGTCCAGTGAATTTAGAGTTTTTCTCTCCAATTCATCTAAAATGCCGTTGATTTTCTTACGAATTACTTTGATTTCCTCATACGCTTTATCATACGAATCCTGCAATCTTTTCAGACATATATGGGTGTCATCAATTGCAATTTCTAGCTTTAGTTTGGAATCAGCAATAGTTTTAGACATTTGTCGAAAATCCGCCGCAACTTGGATATCTCGTGCTTTTTCTTCAATTAGCACAAGCTTGCTACAGTGTCTGCAAAACAATACAGTTTTCAGTATTAATTTACTCCTTAAAGTATCATGATATATTGTTAAGTGCACGAAATAAATTACAAAACTGTGAATGTTATATTCACTATTGAAACATTGGCCCACATGCCTTAAGTGGTCCTAAACAAAGATATGTAGTGATACGATATGGTATTCAAAGTTTATTAACGTCTACCGTTTATCTAAAATACGCATTTATTTGTTTGCAACAGCGTTGTTAAGCGTGTATGTATAAAACAATAGGCAAATAATTACTATTCCAGAACCAAACCAAACCTATAAATATATCCAAATACTCGCACGTTCTCTATTAAAACTGAAGTAAAATACTAATGTAAATAACAACACAATGTTCACAGTTAAATAGTTTGTCTGTGACAGAAGCGTTCATATCTTGTGCAACACTTTCTGGTTTTGCTATGAATTGTTAACAGTGCTTTTGCTTGGTTTAACACATTTAACACATTTATGTGATGAGTATCGCTTTTAGAATCATTGTACAAACACCGCCATGATCAAAAACTGATCTTTGTTATTTGGAACAGTGTATTTCCACAGTCAACTACTTTCTTATTGGTCCCACCTTGAAATCGGTTCGCTTTCGAGTGTAGGATAACAGTAAATATGATAGAGAGATGAATTCGCTTTTAAAGAGAATACCCTTGTAAAAGGTAAACAATCGGATTTGATATGTTTACACCATCTCACGTTCCCTTTAAAGAGTATTTTATTAACAATTTGACAACTATATATACATACCGTCACGTATGCAGACAAAACGCAAACCTTTGCTAGTAAACAGTCCTTACACTCGAGGTCTTTGTCGTGACCACTATCGATAGAATGGGGTATTGGCTGTTAGCATATGTATTGTTACGCCTTACCTTGTGAGGGAACCAATTTTAAGCCGTAATGCAGTAGGAAACCAATTTGACAGTAATATAATTCCCCCAAATACCTTGCGCGAAATTACACACGTCAGCATTTTACAGTTGTGTGCACAATGCGTACGTTTGACATACCTGTGATCGTGGAAGAGACAACGTGCACAACACAGTTTACTGTGATCCTCACAAAACATGTCTATGGGGTGATCGGTATGATGTTCACAAAACTTCAAAGTGTCTAGTATTTTCTTGGCAACAGGCCATTTATCCATCTCTCCTCTTCCGTATGGTTCGTGCTTTTTAAACAACTGCTTGTGATTTCCGATGCATTGACCACAATAACCTTTAGAACACTGCTGACAGTAAAATATTGCCTCTGTGCTGACATTGTCCTCTTCGCACACATGACAACAAAAGTCGTATAATATGTCTGAACTTATTGCCGCCATTTTCACTCTGTCAGTATATATTGAAAACGAAACTAGAATATGTATTTTGCTTGTCCATGAAACATTTCGAGACTTTTCACTTAAAAAACACACAATAAGTAGGCGCACAGATATATTAAACCTCACGAGTTGAAATCAATTTTTAATATTCCGATTATATATTTATCTAACAAGGACACAGATAAGAACGGATCACCCCTGAGAATGACAACCTATATACATATTTATTGTGTTATCAAGTTACCACATGTCTTGAATTAAATCGGCTACTATTTTGTAGACTACAGAGTAATCGTTCTTTAGTTAAACACATGGCAATTTATAAAGAGCGCGCTCAATGTATGTGTTTAAACCGGTTTTAAACCCCATATGCTTTGCATTCACCGTTGCAAGGCGGTGACCCCAGTTTTAATCATTTTTATGTTTTGTGTTGTGTTGTATGTATTGTCCTGTATTGTATAGGCAATTGGTCACTTGCCTCAAATAAAGTACTTACGGATGGTAATAAGGGTTTCTTTTTTCCTGATGATGTCTCTGGAGTTTCATAATTCCTATATTTAATTGTTCAACAAAAACGAATTTGCGCTCGAAAGATTTAAATCGGCCACGAAATAAATGAACATTTATCTTTTAGTGCATTTAACCTTTGAATGACAGTATCGTATGTTTCCGGTTGTTTCGTTGGCACGATGAGTATAACATTGTAAACTTGTCTGGATATGTCTTAAATTAATGCAATACACATTTGAATACTAGAATGTCCACAATACTCTCAATAGCATTGATCCTATGAGACATCGGTGGCCGTCCATGTTTGCCATCAACTTAACTCCGTTCTCCCTATAGTGTATATTAATCTCCGATCCTCTCTTGTGACCACTGTATGATATCATCAATTATTTGCGTCTTCAATTTAAGCATGGCAGCAGTTACTATCAGCAAGCCGTATGTAACATTTTCTTTAATATAGGTTACACTGCACTCTTTTAGCTTCAAATGCAAATTGGGCAGGGAGAAATTTCCTGAAACACTGACTACAGTGAATTTGAGCAGCTATGTCACTGATTCGTACGAAATGCGTGCCATATTTGAGTGCTTGGGTTTAAATGACGGTTTTGAAATTTGAAAATGGAAATATTTACAACCAGATTGGTGTACTGATCGAGTTGCTGACCTTGAAATTTGCAGACAGGCTCATTCCTAACTCTGGTCACCATTTTGGCAGAAATATTTAAAGGGCATCATGATTTATTGATTTGACCCCATGTTTTCCTGTCGCAAAAGTTACAAGTCTGAGTAGCTAGTACTAGAAGTGATTGTATATGCAGTAAATTGCCTGTTTGTGATAGATAAAAAAAAAAATAGTCACGGAAACACACGATTCTGTGAATATGGATCATCACTAATGGAAAAAAAAAACAATCTAAAGGAAATACAAAGCTAATCTCAAGTCATTTTTACAGCCACAGACACAGCAATGCTGAAAATGTGTTTAATTTGTTTAAACAAAACATTTGTGAAGAGGTTTCTTAGTTCAGGATATTTACCCATCACATATTGCTGCGGACTTCAGTGCAATCCTTTTCAGAGTACATGTTTAGTTTCTGTAAGGTCGCTAATTTTACACGTAGTCCGTCTATTTAATTCATTGTATCCATGTGCACTTCCTGACTGCTTATAAAGGGGAGTGGACTTTTAATTATTTTTATTTTCTGTAAACCAATCGGTAATTATGATAAGTTTCGTCCGTAAGTGTTTACATGTATTTCAGATTATTTATAATACAATGCCTGTTGTCCTTTAAAAATGACACTCAGTTTCAATACAACCCAGGAGTTCAAGTACAAAACATCATTTGTACATGTGGAACAATCGAAGTAGCTTGCAGGCAGACCAATAAAACAATATTCGAGGTTCCGTTGCCTTCCTGGAAACATTTCCCTGTCTTACATTTAATCTTTTCGCTGTTTTAATTGAGACATATTTTACCGTTGCTATGCTTAAGTGTGTATCCACTTTCATTTATTGCATCAGTCAATTTATCTGTTTCGTCTTCAAGCGTAATTGCAACCACAACCGTGACATTTTCCCCCAATGACAAAATACGCGCTAAAATATAGACCACATTTCCCCCACCGACTTAAATGTACTAGTAGGGCCATCTTCCATGTATATTGACACATATATATATAGTAAAGATAAAATATATTTTAAAAATAAATACATGTCTATTATTTTAAAAGACAATATAATATACAATTTAAATCATTGATATTGTGCAAATATAACTAAAAGTCATGCGATATTGAGATATTTTTGGTTATTTTTAAGAGAATTCCGTTACATTGTATGCTATTTTACTACGCGAGACAGTTCGTATGAAGACAACTGTTTTCAATAAATGTTTCTTCATTGTCAACTTGCACTACTTGGAAGTGTACACTGCAATATTCTGTATCTAACATGATGCCTAAAATGGACACTCACGACGTATAGAACGTTGTGGTTGTCAAAATGTGCTTATATATACTACTAAGAAATAACCAGAATGTGGTGTGTTTTTTACTAATAAATGTTCCAGAACAGAACTGAAATGTTAGCAATACACTCTGAATGCAGATAATATTCGAAATACTATAATAAGCTTTTATTTTACTGTATTCCAAAATTGTACAGCGTATGTAATCAACGTAAAAAGTAATAGTTCTATTCTTTACTAAATTACTTAGTTTATTCGAGTTATGACCGAGGTACTACATCCTTCATAATGTATGTCCTTCCAACAGTGATTGGTGAACAACATCAGTGAAAAATTATACAATTAAATCAAAAACATACAGTCCAGCACCATGTCTTGTATTCGGATCAACAGTAAGCTAACAGAGTGGTTTAGTTCTATATGATTTAAACAAGTCCGTAATCTGTCTCCAACCCTTTTTTCGGTCTTTGCAAATGACCATACGCTTACCTCCCCTAGACCGATTGACCCCTGAACTACGCAAGATATTTATGCCCGTTTGCAACACAAAGATAGCTTACATATAGACCAAGGACGAACTATTGTTTTTTTTTTACCAATCAAGCTTCCCAAACTCTAAAACTCTCACATGACCCATTACTACATGTTTGCTTTCATTGCTTTGTTGGTAGAGCGCTGGACTACAAATCCGAGGATCGCGGGTTCGATTCCCAGCCCGGCCACATAACTTGTGTGGGGATTGGTCATGAAATTATGTCTACGGCCATTCTCCCCCTACCGCTGATTCAAGTAGAGCAGTTGTCAGTTACTGGCATAAGTATGTGCACTTAGTACTGGTAAACCAGCTTACCCAGGAAAAGTGAGTAGGTAAACTGACCGCTGTTATATGACTGAAGTATTGTTGAATACGGCGAAAAATCCAAAAAAAACAAACAATAATTACCATCAACCACATTTTATGTTTGTATACATGACTCGTATTCACTGTCATATTTATCAATGTATATATTTGTACTAAGTTACAGAATTATAACAGAGATATTCAATTGGTGACGTGTACGCCCATCGGGCCGGGTGCTTTGCTACCTTAAATTGCTATTGGTATCATATATAATTGTAATATGCACATGTCACAATAATAAACAATTATTACTACTCTTAAGAGTTATAAATTGAATGCAGTTACATAACTCATTATTCGTTACGATGCTGGAATGAGCAAAGCTACGTTCTCGCATTAAAACATGCTTTAATATTAAGTAAAACACAAAAAGACATGTAAGAACATTTATTAAGTCAATTATAATCGATACATATGGTAGGGATTGGCTGTCAGCACTACACTTTATAATGCAGGACAAGAAGCTACTGCAAGAGCGCCTTTATTGAATACAGCAAGACACACAAACTATCGTAGTAATACACCCTATTTAAAGACAGCTGAAGAAGATGGGCAATAAATTTAGTGTTAAGTACACAGTAACCATGTCGTTTTCTGAGCTCATTGTAGACTAACTATTATAATAATGGATTTCATTAATGTAGACAAAGACACTGTTCGCAAAGTCTAAACAAGCAAACACACATAATTATTACTAAATTAGAAAACATCATGTCAGAGAAAGGAAATCACAAGTATACCAGTAATTCGTGTCAATCCATGATTTGTATTATTGTTATTTCTATTAGTTCATTTCATAACATCTTCTGATCATCAAGACTGTGAATATTGATTATGAAAACATTTATGGAAAGAAATTTATATAACTTTTTAAGGCTTGTTTTCTTATCAATAAAATGATTGTGTGTACTCCTTTTCACTTTATTCGACACAACATGCATTGTTATTTTGAATAAATACTGTTTAACCAAACCAAAACATTTTTTTATAATTTCCATCTGTAGATTTCACTACATGTAATGTCAAAAATGAATCCAGTGATGTACAAACAGTAAAGTTTGGAATGTAAAGCCTGAACTAGCGCAAACATGAGCCTGTGATAAAACAACAACAGAAATATCCAGTGACTTGCATAATTATACATACTAGAGCTTTCAAGTGACATAATAGGAATATATATATATAGTGAAAAGTTGTAGATTTTATGTCCATGCAAGTCAAGGATTAACAAAATAGAGGTATTTGAGTCAGTTTGATAAAGAATTAGTTTTGGACTTAGCTTTGGATTCAAGTATAAACCAGGGTGATGTACTGTAAGTACGGTAGATTGTTTCTTACACATCTGGTGTAGGGGTAATGGGAAGTATAAATTTGTATAAAACAATATCTATTTGCTATACCTATACAATATATATACATATACAATAAGTATCAAATAAATGCATAGAAACAGAAGATTGTAGACATGGAAACACAAAACATGACATCAGCAGAAACCAAGACTTTAAAACAAAACATCTTAACGATTTTGTTGGTCAAATATGTTTTCAGAAAAAGTACTCTAAACAAAACACTTAAAATTGTTACCAAAAAGTACCATACAGAATAATGAGTCGGATTGTTTATCTCGAAATATGATAATAATATTGTGAAAGAAATTTCAGTTGATTTAAAGAATTTTTGTTGAACATTTCTGAAGGATACGGGTTGACTTTAGTTAGGGGAGATCACTCCTAATAGCACCACATTTGCAAAAATAAAAATGTACATGGATACAAACATGTTTATCAAGGAACAGATATCCATGATCATTTGTTTATGTTCACAAGCTATATAGAAACAGGCACAACAGCATTTCCTATACGAGGTGATTGGGTGTTGATACAATGCAGTGTAAGATTTTACAAAAAAACGTACTGACCTTGTGAATAAAAATTCATTCAACAAAACATTTCGAGCATAAGGTATTAGAACCATGGTATACAAGAGTAACTAATTATGTAACTTCTAGAGTGTTAACAATCTGTTTCTTTAATGTGTTGTACTGACCAAGTTTCATGACGATTGGACAAATACTGTAACTTCTAGTGTTAAAAATCTTTTTCTTCAATTTGACATAGTGACCTAATTTTTGACCCCACATGACCCAGATTCATACTCGGCCGAGATACCATTAAGACAAATGTTCTGACCAAGTTTCATGAAGATTTTGCAAAAAAGTGACTTCTAGAGTGTTCACAAGCTTTTTCTTCAATTTGACCTAGTGACATAGTTTTGGACCCCACATGACCCAGATTCAAACTCGGCTGAGATATCATTGAGACTAATGTTCTGACCAAGTTTCATGAAGATTGGGCAAAAAATGTGTGACTTCTAGAGTGTTAACAAGCTTTTTCTTTAATTTGACCTAGTGACCTTGTTATTCATCCCACATGACCCAGATTCAAACTCGGCCGGGATATAATTTAGACAAATATTCTGACCAAGTTTCATGAAGATTGGGAAAAACATGTGACTGCTAAGGTGTTAACATGCTTTTTCTTCAATTTGACCTAATGACCTAGTTTTTGAGCCCACATAATCCAGATTTAAACTCGATCGAGATACCATTGGGCAATTATTCTGGCTAAGTTTCACGACAATTGGGCAAATAATGTAACTTTTAGAGTGTTAACAATCTTTTTCTTCAATTTGACCTAGTAACCTAGTTTTTCACCCCACATAACCCAGATTCAAACTCGGCCGAGATACCATTAAGACAAATGTTCTGACCAAGTTTCATGAAGATTTGGCAAAAACTGTGACTTCGAGAGTGTTAAGAAGCTTTTTCTTCAATTTGAGCTAGTGACCAAGTTTGTTCATCCCATTTGACCCAGATTTGAACTCGACCGAGATATCATTATCGACAAATGTTGTCAGCAAGTTTTATTAAGACTGGGCGAAAATGTGACTTCTAGAGTGTTAACAAGCTTTTTCTACAATTCGACCTAGTGACCCAGTTTTTGACCCCACATGACCCAGATTCAAACTCGGCCGAGATACCATTAAGACAAATGTTCTGAACAAGTTTCATGAAGATTTGGCAAAAACTGTGACTTTGAGAGTGTTAATAACCTTTTTCTTCAAATTGACTTAATAAAAAAATGTGACTTCTATAGTGTTAAAATGATTTTCTTTAATTTTACCTCGTGACCTAGTTTTTCACCCCACATGACACAGATTCGAACTCCGCCGAGATATCATTTGATCTGACCAAGTTTCATGAAGATTGGGCAAAAAATGTGACTTCTAGAGTGTTCACAAGCTTTTCCTATAGCCATATAAGGAAAACTGACCCCCCTCCTGGCGGCCATGTTTTCATCGTGCCAGAACCATTTTAAAACTCTGCCGAGATATCATCAGAACAAAGGTTCTGAGCAAGTTTCGTGTTGATTGGGCAAAAAATGTCATATAAGGAAAACTGACACCCCCGCACCCCAACCCGCATGGCGGCCATGTTTTTCAACGGACCAGAACCATTTTCGAACTCGGCCGAGATATCATAAGAACAAAGGTTCTGAGGAAGTTTCATGTTGATTAGGCAAAAAATGTGACTTCTGAAGTGTTCACAATCCTTTTCTATAGCATGTAAGGAAAACTGCCCCGCCCCTGGCGGCCATGTTTTTTAATGGAGCGAAACTATTTTCGAACTCGGCCGAGATATCATAAGAACAAAGGTTCTGAGCAAGTGTTATGTTGATTGGGCAAAAATTGTGACTTCAAGAGTGTTCACAAGCTTTTTCTATAGCCATATAAGGAAAACTGCACCACCCCCTGGCGGCCATGTTTTTCAACGGATCATACCCGTTTTCAGACCTGGCCAAGATGTCATTAGAAAAAATGTTCTGAGCAAGTTTTGTAATTATTGGACAAAAAATGTGACTTCTAGAGTGTTCACAAGCTTTTGCTTCGTTTTGACTTAGTGACCTAGTTTTTGACCCCACATGACCCAGTTTCGAACTCGGCCGAGATATCATTGGCACAAATGTTCTGACTAAATGTTGACAACGAACCAGTCACGATTCACGACAGACAAAAGGCGATCACAAAAGTTGTTCTCAGGTGAGCTAAAAAGGCATATTAAATATCAAAATAATTATATTTTGTTACCAAAACAGCATAACAGACAAAAAGTTTTGACAGATTCCTCAAATTCCTGTTTTAAAATTCTATTTTAAGGAAAATGTTTTTCCAATCCTAACTGCAAAATTGTTCCTTATAACCTGTGTATTAGAAACATGAGTTTAAATTTTTTAATTTTATTAATTGTGCTTTCACTTCAATCTAACAAAAAGCAAGTGTCTTACAACAAGCAAGTGCCATCTGCAAATTGCGTTATTTTGTATTCTGTGCCATTAATATCAATACCTTTGATGTTTTATTGTCTCTGATTTTAATACATGAATGTAAGCACACACAATAGCGAGGTATGGAAAGGAAAGGTAAGGAAATCGTTCAAATTCATGGTAGTAGAAGAATTATGTAACCATTTGGTAAAACGTTGACCAAACTTATTATGAAAGCGTTTGAAATATAAACAAAATAGAGAGTATCAAATGCTTTTTCAAAATCAATCAACATAAATAATGCTGGTATATAATAATTTGCAGAATAATTCACTATGTCATATGCTAAACAAATGTTTCCACTAACAATTTGCCTTTTATAAACCTGATTTGGATAGATCTTCATTAGTGTTTTCAATCACTTATTTTTGTTGAATATGAAAATGGCATATTTAAAACTCTACTAGTGTAAACAATAATATTCATCTAGCCAAGGCCCATGGTTCAGGATATTGTAAGTCTCCGTAGACTTGTTTAACTTACTACCTTTATTTCAACACTAACATTCTATTCTCTATAAATTTAATTGTCAAAGTTAACTTTCTGTATTTGTTCCATTTATGACCGACAACTTTAGACAAAATTTTTTCTGCACAAAACACAATTATCATGATACAAACATTGAATATCACTTATTTAAAGACAAATAACAAGACCCAAACTGTTTAATTAAGTTGGATTTCAGGTAAGAATTGCTAAACAGCTATACAAACAAACCAACGTTATAATGACATAAACACTGTAAAAAGACAGGTAAGGCTGTGTGATACTACTTATAAAACAGACATTAAACTGTTGCACCTACATTTCGGTACAACCTGCACTGATGTTGAAGTCTCGATCTTTTCATCTGAATTGGCGACAATACACGTGTATGTACCCGTGTCACTAGAAGTTGCATCTCGTATTGTCAAACCCCCATTACTGCTGATGAACACGTTGCCCCCAGAAACAAGGGCCCGTCCCGTCTTCTCCCAGGTGATCGTAGGCTCGGGGTAACCTTTGCCCTCGCAGTTCAGGATGATTCGACCTAATTCCATGACACGCCCATTCTGGTTCTCAATTCTAGCCACCAGCATTTCTGCAACAACCAAATAAACAGTTGCATGCAGGGACTATCAGCTTGTTTAGTTATACTGTCATTGAAACTGCTATAGATTGAAGAAAAATATTTAAACAGTTGCATGCAGGGACTATCAGCTTGTATAGTTATACTGTCATTGAAACTGCTATAGATTGAAGAAAAATATTTAAACAGTTGCATGCAGGGACTATCAGCTTGTATAGTTATACTGTCATTGAAACTGCTATAGATTGAAGAAAAATATTTAAACAGTTGCATGCAGGGACTATCAGCTTGTTTAGTTATACTGTCATTGAAACTGCTATAGATTGAAGAAAAATATTTAAATGCATACTTCATCAAACATCTGGAAGTATCTTAAAAAATTTGGGAATTTGAAATAAAGAAAATACAGAACATTTTGCAAGTGAAAAAGTTAGGCTACTAAATGAACTTTAACATAATGTCATTACCTCTAAAAGTGAGTTTAATGGTCCGATCAACTGGAACAGAGGCGCCATTATCTGCGCGACATGTGTAACTGTCAGCGTCCTCTGGGGTCGCACTGCGAATCAGAAGGGTGCCATTGCTGAAGGACTCATGGCGGTAGTTTGATATCAGTGAGGTACCATTCTTGGTCCAGGAGACGCTTGGTTTGGAATTTCCGTACACCTCGCAGTGCAAGAACGCTTGGTGGCTTGGTTTCACCATGATCGTGTCTGGTCCTGGCAGAATTCCAATTGGAACTGAAACCACATACCAGAATGCATACTTTACATGTTAATTATGAAAAATAATGGAACAATTTTTTTTTTCAACTATCCATTATTGGAGATTGAATACAAGTTCCACAAATAAAGAACAAAAAGAACTTATTTCAAACAATCTGTGAAAGATAATATTCAATGATATTTAGGAATATTTAAGAAATAATTTATGATTTATCGTTGTTTATCGGCCAATAAGAATAGATTTGTAGTTCTGATGCATAGGATTTAAACCGCGAGGGTGTTAGCCCTAGTTGTTTAATAGCCAAGCATCAGAGCTACAAAGAGTTGTTTATTGTCCAATAAACAACGATAATGCAAACATTATTTTGAGTCTAACATGATTTGACATATTATTTGCAATTGTAATTGGAACTAATCTTAACTAAGCTCTGCTCAAAATTGGAACTCCTTTTTGCGTTGTTTATGTGTAGTTTAATAACAATAATTTTGCTTTTTGTTTATAGACAAATTAGCGAGTACATGTATCATGTTATAATAATTGATAGATAAGTATCACATGTCACTTGTAACTCAAACGATATTGTTAAATCATCCCCATATACCTTGCACTTGGAGCAGGAACCTATAGATTTGCAGCCCCGCGGCCTTGGCTACGTGGTAAGCGAACATTCCGTCCTCATCGATGGTGACCTCGAATACCTCAAGTGTACCGTCACGGTTCACACGGCGATGACTATCCGTTACCACAAGTTTTCTGAAACACAGTTATATTCCATGAAAAGCAATTAGTGAATCTGTGTGCACTATCTAATTTATGTGGAAAGGGTACAAATAGAAGTAGGGTTAAATATTAGGTTGGTTTTCTGTGGAACATTTTCACCTAACGGAACAAAATGATAATCCTTGAAATAAGTTTGTTCTACCTACTTATTATTACCAGGTATATTGGTCCAACAAACTTCTATCAGGATATTTTGCATGTAATATTTGCAATTATTTGGTAAATAACACAGTTTCTTTTGTGCATTGCAGGTTGCATTTTATGTACCACCTAATGCCACCGAAGTTGCATTTACACCACCTCATATCAAACAAGTTGGATTTACACCACCTCATGCCACCCAGGTTGCTGTTACACCACCTCGTATCACCCAAGTTGCATTTACACCACCTCATATCACCCAAGTTGCTGTTACACCACCTCATATCAACCAAGTTGCTGTTACACCACCTCATGCCATCCAAGTTGCATTAACACCACTTCATATCACCCTAGTTGCATTTACACCACCTTATGCCATCCAAGTTGCATGTACACCAACTCATATCACCCAAGTTGCATTTACACCACCTCATGCCATCCAAGTTGCATTTACACCACCTCATATCACCCAAATTGTATTTACACCACCTCATGCCACCCAAGTTGCATTCACACCACCTCATATCACCCAAGTTGCATTTACACCACCCCATATCAACCAACTTTAACAGAGTAACATTCGGTGATTGTACTTATCGTGATACCAGGTGGAGTTGCCGCCATAGCGACAGGTCAAAGTCGCCTTCTCTCCAGGGGTCACAGGAACAACTGTCTCGCCAGACGGTCCCGGCACATAGTCTGAGTAAAACCATAACATTTATACTTCGGAACAAACCAAACTGTTATAACTGTTACAAAAGCCTTACCAATGTTAAATATTTGTGTTACTCAATTCAAATATCATATTTCTGCTCAAAGTGTCATGTTAGTTGTTGTTGCTTCCCAATGTCATTGAAATATTAAATTTCTAATTATATGAATATAGGCACTTCACTCAACAGACTAGGAAAAATATATTTAGGTGTAATTGACTAGTTCTTCATTACCTGGGCAATTGGTTCCTTCAGCGTCCAGTCAAGTGGTGTATCCGTCGTTATAGCAGTTGCAGATTGCATAGAGACAGTCGTATGGGCGGAGTGCCTGAGTGGGGCGGGGGGTCGTGACTTGAATACCTGGAGAAACATACAACAGGGAATGAAAAAACAATTCTACAGGTACATGTGTGCATGAGTGGCAACATGACTTATGTTTGATTATAAGTTAATTAATGACGAGGTAATACTGTAATCATTTTGCTGTTGACAGTGACATGAAATATAATTTCACAGAGATTGTATTTTCTTAGAAACAACATATTCTTCCAAGATTAGACACTTAATTTAACAGTGTTAAAAGCATCTGGTTTCAACATCAAATTGAACTAGGAGGTGAACAAAAAAAAGATGAGTAAAGGCTTGTTTATTACTGATAAACAAAACTAGATTTTCTACAATTGTTCTACATGGCCAGTATCCCAGACTTGCAAACTATTACCATTCACTAATCCCATTTACAACCACATATTGCACTTATTGGCAGTCAATACAATACCATTCTATACACAGAGGATGACGTCACACGCCAAACCTCTGTACTTCACCGCATTATTTTGCCCCAAACGGCAAAACGTGCTTACGCATGAAGTAATCCCGCGTATAAAAGTTGTTTCATGAAATGACTTTATTGATACCATTTATCAGTCTAAAATTCAGTTGATACTGATAGTAGAATATATTTCTGTTAAATAAACTAGAATTGTCACATGAGTGACGGATATACCCCCACAATATAGCCTTGTCACAAAAATATGACATCCATTCGAAAGACATGGACAGAGAGAGAATGCTTTAATTTGTGAATCGTCAATAGTGTATTTGGAAAAATTGAATTTCAATAGAAGCCATAACTCTGTCAACATTTAGTGGTTTGTAACCAAAGTTGAACTTAATCTGTATTTCATGATGATACACCTATGTACCAAAAGGAATTTAAATATGTGAAGCCTTTCATTAGTTATTGTCCATGTTTTTCGGGAATTTAAGTCAAAAAGGGGCCATAACTGTGTCAAAATTTAGTGGTTTGTACCAAAGTCGAACTTGACCTGCATTTTATGATGCTACACATATGTACCAATAATTATTTAAATATGTCAAGTCATTGTTGAGTTATCGTCAGGAAAGTATGTTTTTAGGGAATTTAAGTGAAATTAAGGGCCATAACTCTGTCAAAATTTAGTGGTTTAAAACCAAAGTCAAACTTGACCCGTATTTTATGATGCTACACATGTATACCAAGAATTATTTCAAATGTCAAGCCATTCTTGAGTTATCGTCCGGAACTCATGTTTTTATGGAATTTTAAGTCGAAAAGGGGCCATAACTCTGTCAAAATTTAGTGGTTTGTAACCAACATCGAACTTGACCTGAATTCTATGATGTTACTAATTTGTACCAAAAATTATTTGATTATGGCAAACCATTCTTGATTTATCATCTAGAAACCATGTTTTTAGGGAATTTTAAGTCAAGAAGGGCCATAACTCAGTCAAAATTTAGTGGTTTGTAACCAACATCTAACTTGACCTGTATTCTATGATGTTACACATGTGTACCACAAATTATCTGAATATGTCAGGCCTTTCTTGAGTTATCATCCGGACACGACAAACCAACAGACCGACGGACCGACAAGCTCACTCCTATCACTCCTATATATACCTCCCCCCCCTAAACTTTGTTTGTAAGGGTATAAATAACAGTAGTAAGTGTTTAACACTGTTTAGCTTGTTTATAATAAAAAACTACTTTCACTTTCGTTTTGTGTTAAAATTCAAGGTTAGATGCCAGTAAATCCAATTCCCATAGGATCCCATTATAAAACTGCGAACTTTCAGGTTTCAGATTGTGCAAGCTTGTTGTCGGTTAGAAGATTAATCTTTCCTCTTCCGAAAATTGCAATAAAAAATTATGGCATGTTACTTCTAAGAAACTGCGTCTCACTTGAAAGCAGACACCGGCAGAAACTAGGGTTTCAGCAGTCATATTTCGACAAAAGCCCCATGCCACAGTAAAGACACCCCAAAAGCTCATCTTTCAAGTTAGCCTCCAAAGAAATGCACACAAATGTTACAAACACACAGAGGATATTAGAAATAACCACAAAAGGTATGTCTGACATTGCTAAATGCTTTTCATAGCAGAACAAAAAAGGAACTTTGGTAGAAGGCAATATTTTGTATGTTAATCGGCAGGAAACACATTGATTTACTGGTATATAACCTCAATGCGATGTTAAATCAACCATTGCGAGTTACGCTGGAAAGTAGCGCATACCCATAATGGTTAGAGCATGAGTACGCAGGTCTTTCAGACAGACCGGTGTAGACACAACGATAAAATACAGGCTACACTCCAGCGTACTGTCCAGTTACCACACGATCCGGGGTCCTTCTGAAGGCTGCAGACGTCGTAACCTGCAGTAAATATGGAATTATTCATATGTGTAAGCTTTTCACTAAGCATTCAACATCAATAGTGTCATTTATGTATGTCTTTAAAGTATCTGAGCTCCACTTAATGCTTAATTATTTTTCTAAAACAAACCCACTTTGGTGTTAAATAAAATTTAAAACCAGCATCAAATCACTTGATTACTAGAAAGTTTAAAACAATAATACAATCCATTGAAACATCATAATTTGCAGTAAGATACAGAAACAAAAACGCCCAAATGGACTCAAGTCATTTAGATTTGCATATCTGTATAGAATGCCTGACATTCTTCAGACTGTCAACTTAAGTAACGATGACCTTAACACCTCTGTATCCATAATAATTAACATGTTAATTAAGTAAAGCTTTGCAGCTTCCAGATGTAGAGATTTATTTACGAGTTGTTAAGCAGAACACAATTTAATTCACGCGACAATCCCATGAAGTTTTTTTTACTTAACTGTCTATAGATTCTGTGTTATCTAGAATTTACAAATACATGGGGTTTAAGTTAAATGAAAACAATAAATGCTAATTTTACACGCGACACGACAAATTTGACGAACGGACAGGACGGACGACATCAAATAAACCATACACACAAGTTCACATGCTGATGAATATGTTAATAAAGTTTCAGCACTTGAACAGATATACTTCCCTAGTTACAATTGCTAAGTGCACACTTGTTTTTCTTTTTGCTAAGAAGTGCCAAAACAGAATTGAAAGCGGTTATGTACAATCTTGTCAAATATTTAATGTAAAATAAGAATCGACTGAAAACGTTTATAACCATGTTTTTCAAATGAAAGTAAAATAACGTGTCAGAAGTGCATGTGCTAAAAAATGAGTAAGAAGAGAAATATTTAATCCTGAAAAAGTATTCTACTGTACTGACGAAAAGTCCTTTATATACTTAAGACATGTACAAGTATAGACCTAAATTTTGAAAAAGACGCGATTTGAACATTGACGCATCCTTATGTACTGTACTATAGCACATTAAATCTGTAACGGGTCAAATTCAAATTCAACATCAAATGTTAAAATACCACATGAAAATAAATATTCTCTTTCAGACCAAACGGAGGAAGGTTTCCTGTATGTACTCTCCTACCCCTCCCAGCCTTGGGACAGTGCCCAGATTGCATATAATACTCCAGCGGAGTTTAATGATATCGCCGCAATTCAATGGTGGACAAAAATATATGGTGGTGAAGCTCATAAGGACGCAAGTGAAATGAAAATAGTTTTCACTTTATTCAACGCAACAAAACCACGTGTATGCTCTTTGGAATACGTTTATACGAATTACCTTTTACAAACGAATGTTTCTATAATGTTTAGTAAGTTTGTGTTTTATTATCTTTCAAATATAATGTGTATATTTAATTTTTTTTAAATGATAATAAATTAATAAGACATAATACCATGTTTTCCTGATTTAAAGCACACTCCTTAAAGTATGTATTCTTTAGGTCACCCTGAAGTTGGTCCACCGTGCACAAATAAGGAATGTTCAGACTGCGTTTTCGTCAGCCT
Source organism: Congeria kusceri (assembly GCA_027627225.1). NCBI lineage: Eukaryota > Metazoa > Mollusca > Bivalvia > Myida > Dreissenidae > Congeria > Congeria kusceri. The sequence continues at coordinate 14,484,843 of CM051028.1, read as the reverse complement.
CGGTGATGATGTCACCTGCTCCACAGATGGCACTATGTTGGCTCTATGAATAGGTTCTGACAACGTTGATTTCCAGCCAACAACAACGTCTGCGGATAACAACGAATACATAGCGCGTAATTTCTCAGTCACCAAACAACATCATATAATTCAGGTTGTTTGCCTTGTTGCGAAGAACAACATTGTCTTCAACGCCAGTGCCACTTTGATAGTACAGGGTAATATAAATATTGTAGCATTGGTTTTTACCAGTAGAAATAATTTAAAAACAATAAAAATAACAAAACTATATAGTTCTTCGATATAAATATCGTGTTATTTTTAAATTAGTTACATGCTTCTCATATACATACATCAGGTTTTTAACCGAAAAGATAAACAATGTTAAAACATATTTGCACAAGTTTCTTAAGTTTATTGCTAGTTCTAAGTGTGATGTTAATACCGTTTCTTCGCATTTATTGCATTAAGATACATATAAAGCATCACGCGGGGACTCTACTGTGGTAACCTATACACTGATAGGATGGTCGGTACTAATGGTCTGTGGGGTGGCGGCAGCCGGCAGCTACTTTGTACGCTATCAAACGTACGTGATCGATTTCTACTGATTACGTTTAAGCCAGCGGACTGCAGTTCCATTTTCAAATGCATGTCTATCATTTAAATAAACTAGAATTACAATAACAATAAGCAAAATGAATATTATTTTGTGAGCATACACGAATTATTAATTAATATTGCATTTACACATGTACACGTTCATTGTTATTTTAGGATCGAAAGTTTCAAAGACCAACCAGCAGATGTAGTGAAAATAGTTCATATTTTTCTTTACGTTTGCGTTTAATATACCCTTTAATGGACGTGTTGTACTGATTAAAAACACAAAAACAAATATAATGTTATGATAAACGTACTTATATTTACAGTAGAACATTTACGTTCGTTAAAAGTTATCTTATGCACTTTTGTGTTTATTATACCGTTCAATGCACGTGTTATAATGAAATATTTATAGAAAAAAACAATAATTGTACGTGGGGAAAATTAAGGTGTTTAATAATTAACATATATTGGGATTAAATATAACAAATATAAAGTTACAATAAGCGTATTTAACGGAGAATTATGACATTCGTAATAAAGTGCAACATATACCAAATCAACACAAATGCACCATACTGTAATTATAAAAAACATGTGTACACGTGCTTTTATAGAGTAAACAACCAAGCAGAAGCACACGAAAGCCAGTACAATACAGGTAATACTACATCTTGCCTCAAACAAAGGAGAAAAGACATTTTGAATATAATAGAAAAAACTAAGTCAGCGATGTCTGTCTAAGTTTAGCAAGTAGATTGGAATGTAGTTTTGGTGTGTTTCAACAGGGATCGATAGCACGGATTTTACTTTTGCAGAGACAGCCTTTGAACACAACGCAAACATGCAAATGACTATGTGGACGTAGAACAAAATGTTAAAATCACTACTACTACTAACAAGGTAACAAAACAACCCAAAATCTGCAGTATTGACAGGTTGGTGGTGCATCAATGTTTGTCCTGAAATAACAGATGTATTAAGGTCCTAGGAATACAATGTCCAATGAGTAACTTTCTAATTGCGTACAATCATTTTTGTCATTGATAATACTTTTTATGTCTTACGGTTATGTTTAAAATATACAATATATTTTATTACACATTTATGTATAACCAAACCAAGCAAACACACTTCAACAATATTCTAGTATATTAATGTTAAATAAACTGTCCAGATCACACACAACGAACCACACTACGGTAATCTGAAGTCGTCGCAAAGGAAACTACCACTCGCTGTCCCAGGATCTTCACGTGGTATTCGTGGTTCGAGATCCTTTTATCATATGAAAGCAGCCAAATCTTTGGTGTCACCAGCATACGAGGATCTTAAGAGATCTGACAGCGATTTGACTGACACGTACACGGCTTTGAAACCTCCAAGAGAAGGCTCGAAAGAGAAGCATCATGCTAATATATAGTTTGCGTGGCTCTTTATGCCTACCACATGCATATATTCAATATCGGTAGAATGCCCCCCCCCCTCACGTTTTTATATTTGTGTTAATAATGTTTTGTTTCATATAACGTACGGATTATTGATTGATGTATAACTTACATCGGTTATGTAGAATAATTAACTGTAATGAAACATTAGCAATATACATATTTTGACTAGCATGCGTAAAAATGGTTGAATTATCGCGAATTATTATGTAAATACCGTGTTGTGTTCTACTTAATGAACTGTGTTATATTATTTGCTCATTTAACTCGTTGAGAGCTACGTTGAAAGTTTTCTTCTCCGCTTGCTCCGTTAACATGTTGCGCGTGTATGTTTTTGTATAGTTTTTGCAGCAACGTAGAGTATATAAACGACGACTGTATATGTTTCACAACTGTTGAATTGTTTCGAATGTCGAGTCGATGTAAAAGAACATTAATAAAATAGTAACTTGTCTTCATAGTATTAAATTTGGGGCAGACAGAAAATAAAAAAGAAAAGATTTGCAACATACATTCCATGTTTTAAAATGTAAATGCATGAATAAATAAATTAGTATTTCATAGTATCTCTATGTATATGACATTTAGGCTTTTGTTTGGTTAGAAATCGTGTTTCTTTAACGTCATACAATTAATACATTTCCAGACATCACATTTATTTTAAATAATTTAATTTGTACCAATACTCGTATAACACATTTCAGAACAGTTTTGTTAAAATAAATAAAACCCCTCAGTTCTTTTATTTTGGACAAAGAAAATGAAAGCACCGTTTGCATGCAGCTGTCCTATCATGCCCTGTGTTTGTTGTTATGTCTGTCCACAAATCAAAACCAGAAGTCGCTCTGCTTTAAAACTAGCTCAAGCTAGATACTAGAAGTAGCTCGTCATATTCCGTCGCTCTTCATTTGACATGTTTTGAAAATAGTTATTGCTATGGGTGATGTAAACTAGGAAGCACGGAACATACATGCCAGCAACAACAATAATTACGCGGAAACGCAAGATGATAATGTTCGACATTTTTGGGTGCTACAGAATATTTCGTTTTGCACAATAGAATATATATTCCCAGGTCTTTCGTCGGTTAGAATGCACCCCATACAATGATTAAATCAAATGTACATAATACGAATGAATTTATCAATCATATGTTTAGTGCAATTACCAAAGCATTTAATTGTATTAGGACACGCGTACGATAAATACCACCATTTTAGATTGTTGTTGTAAGATTTAAGATTGATATATAGCACTCTGTTCCTTACATTTATGAAAACTATCAACATATATTGCAGAGCAAGCAAATAACTCTCCTCTTCATGCGTGAGCTTTGGGACATGTGCGTCTTAATTGTTGAATGGTTGCTAAAGAGGATCAATGATCAACTGAATTGTGAAAACCAAAGAGATATACAAGTGTTTGCTTCACTTTCGTTTCAGATAATGGCATTTGAGTCCTTATTGGCAGTACACAATGGACTGCATACAGTTACTTGTGAAAAAAAGAAACAAAAATAGCTTTACATATCTGAGGTGTGCCTACAGCTAATTAATGTTAACCGCGCAATTGCAAAATGCAGGAGAAACACATACAATATGATGAGCATTCATAGCAACACATTTAATTTACTTTAAATATATTTCACTCAATCGAAGCTAAGGATGAACTAAACGCCCCGCTTATTTCTTCTTTAGATTTTGATGGCGGTTGATTTCAAAACGTTGCAAAAAATGTCAAGGAAATTTGATAAGAAATGTCTCGAATCACACACAGAAACTATCTACAACATTTTTAAACCTCACCTGTATGGGTGATGTTATCATCATAAGCAAATGCAGGTCTACCTTATTTATTTATTTTTGAATGTCTTGAATAAATGTAATGACGCCATTTCCAAGCGGTGTTGTTTTATAAAAAAAGCCTTTCCTAAGCGATAGCTTTTACCGCTCAAGCGCCTAAACAGATTAAAGCAGAACGCTTTAGTCACAAGCAGCACTATCAAGATGACGTTATTTTACATGGTATATTCCAAAAATATCAGGAAATAGGGAATTTGAAAATCCGTTTTTTAAAACAAATGAGCGATGTCAAAAATTCGAATGCTTGTTGATAAAGTATAAGTTGAAGCAGTAAGTCATGTATATACTGTTAATTATTCAATTCTTACATGAGTTATATTAGAGCAAAAACACATAATTTATAGGCTTTTAAATTAACTATTCATTGAAGTAAAAATGCACTGTTTTGTTTGAAATTAATTGTTGTAATATCTTTTTCACATCTGGTCCACGTCTGGTCCAACGAACATTTGTTTCGTTTAAATTAATGTCCAGTACGCACCAGGAAAAACATTCATCGCGGTTCAAGAATTTCTGTTAGCCGTGAATATCTTTTTTGTGTGTGTTTGTTTGTTTGGATGTTTCGCCATTTTTAACAGTATTTCAGTCATATCAAGGCGGTTAGTTAACATACTCACACTTGTCCTGGGCAAGCTTAACCGATCTAAGCGGTTCACCAGTACAAAGTGCACATACTTATGCCAGTAAATGACAACGTCCCTACTTGAATCAGAGGTAGTGGGAGAATGGCCATAGAAATAATTTCATCACCATTCACCAGGGAAATTATGTGGTCGGGCTGGGCTTCGAACTCACGATCCCCGGACTGACAGTCCAGCGCTCAACCAACTGAGCTAGCCGGGCCCGGCAGTGAATATTTAAAGAGTATGGGACAAGTGAACGAGGAATCAACATCCAATGACAAAAAATGAACAAGAGTTGTTATAAGTGCGATAACTTATGCGCTATTTTTTCGCTGCAAATGTACTATTATGTCCACAAAGTATGTCAATTTTCTTTTCGTTTTGATACTGATATAAGATGTCCTAAGTGTTTAGTTATGTCTCGTTTTGATACTGATATAAGATGTCCTAAGTGTTTATTTATGTCTCGTTTTGATACTGATATAAGATGTCCTAATTGTTTAGTTATGTCCTGTTTTGATAATAATATATTGGTTTTAGACTAACCCTATGACGATCGTCTTTGCAATTTAGAACATAATTAGCTGAATTCTGTTTTTATCAATGCTAAAACAAACAACCGTCAACTAATTTATAGGATTGAGATGCTGAGTGAATGACTCTTAAGGACACCTGTTTCGCTTGACTCTTGTTCTATACAATTCCATTTATCGTCCTGCTAGCAATCAACAATTGAAACACCATTGAGAGGACCAGGAACGTACTGTGTTTAACAATTGCGATGCTGAACCAGTCATTGGAACAACAGGTGATTGCTGACCTCTGCTTATATCGGTTGTATAATGCAGATGGCATGTTCACACCTTTGAGAAATATCATTTAGAATATAATTATGTTGTTTGTGTTGTACATAGCTTTTAGTGGCATTTAGTATTTTGCTACAGCAATTATTTGCAAACAGAAACATGAAATGAAGAGCAAATTTCACTAGTGTTGTTAAAATGCAAGGCATTTGAATATCATGATTATACCTCTATTCGACTATATCTACATGTTCCATATTAAAACAGTAAACTCAATAAATACATGGAAACTGTTGACAACAATATATATATGTACGTGTAAAGCAGCAACTAACATAATGCATAATACTTATAAATAAATAATGAAAATCTGTGAAGGTAAAATGTAATCGTTTTTACGTTTTCACATTAATTATGTCAATGGAACTTCTAGTACAAAGAAAACTTATTTTTATGTTAATCGGACTGTCAGGGAAAAATATGTATGTTATATTTAAAGTTCGATATACGATTACACGTTAGACCGGAAGTCAGTTTTTTAGCTTCATTTGGTGTATAAGTTCCATCATTTTTATAAATTAATCACACACAATTATAGCATATACATGGTTTGTCACCAGAATCCAGTGTTAACAATAACGTTGCAAATGATTGACAAAATTACAAACATATATACTACAAACAATAATAGCCATGTTTGAATGACAATAAATGCAATTTAACAATCGAGCATGTGTACACAGGCGGTGAAACTTCGAAAGGTACATATCTTAGGTAAGGCCAGACAGACGATTTTGAACTGAAGTTATATCAACATGTATTTTCAAACGTAGATCTGCATTCCCTTGGGCAGTACCGACCGCAATGCAAGACATTCGACACCTTATAATTCATTTTTACCTTCTGTCTATGTTTGGTCCTTTTTCAGTCTGAATATTTGACAAACATTGTAATTGTTGCAGGGATTTCAATAGATGCAGAATCTTGCTTTGCGTAGCAATCAAATTGCGATTTACACGTTTTGACTCGAGCCTTGCATCATTTTGATGCAGTATTTTTTTTCCGTTTGCCTACTTCAAAAGTACTAGAAAAAATAATATTGTTATCATACGTCTTGATTTATTAAAAAAAAAAAAGTTCGTAGCATATATACAGAAAAAAAGTTTCTTGTGACTTGAATATTGTTACACCTTAAATTTTAATTTTGACTACTCGAAAGAGTTTGGGTTATTTTACTGATGTTTTTCCAAATCTACTGAAATTCCTGCGTTACATGTTATAGTTAATACAATTCACGTGAAAATAATCTGTCACGTTTGTCCCAAAAGTGTTGTCATCACTGGGTTCGAATCTACGACCTTCGGACAAAGTGGTTATAAGACTGCTAGAACGTCAGATATACCTTGATTGGCATGGTTAACGATACGTAAGTGCCATATGTGTTAAAAAAATTCAACAAAATGAATGGAAGTATTCCTCTCATTTAAACGTTTCACGTTACAAAAGCTTATAATGAAATCCATTTCAACTGATGAGTTTTCATTCACGACACGTTTTTAACTATCTTTCTTTGTCAGGAATGATATGTCTGTTATTGTTATAACTATAATTCATATTTTCAATATGTCACTAATAATTAGGACACTGTCTATTAATCTCTTTATGAGTCCCTTTAACAAAGGAAACGCCGAATATATAAAGGACGCTGAACGCATGTCAACTTCATAATAAACTATGTGTTTGCTTACTTTTAACACATTTCAATTGCTTTTCAGATGATTACGTAAAATTCTGCTGATGTCTTTAAATGTTATGGTGGTGCCAGTTTATAAATCATGGTAAGATAGTATGGCTATACAATTCGCAGCCGTTACTACACCGTGGCGGCAAACATAATAACTGCAAACGCCAATAAATCCTTTCAGGTATTGACGGATTCATTTGTTACAAAATCTTGATGAATTGATATAATTGACACAGGTATAGATCTTTAATGGCTCACATATTCATAACATTGAGTGTTTTAAGTGAAGCAAAAAGATAAATAAAAGTACCTTAAAATTCGCGAGGATTTTAGTAGTAGTAGTAGTAGTAGTAGTAGTAGAAGTAGTAGAAGTAGTAGTAGTAGTAGTAGTAGTAGTAGTAGTAGTAGTAGTAGTAGTAGTAGTAGTAGTAGTAGTAGTAGTAGTAGTTTTAGTAGTAGTTGTAGTAGTGTAGTAGTTTTATAAACAACATGACAATGTTTTAATTAGTTGTGGTGTCTTATTATTATTATCAACTATTCAAATAAGGAACGTAATACATATGCGGCGCAAGCTGAATGTTATAAATACAAGGCGGCTTTTTCAAACCGGTTATTATTGTCTTCATCTCGTTCGTTTAATCGTGTACTTGAGTAAATTATGAATGTGAAACTTTATTACGTTTGTGTTTTTGTAATTGTATTAATTACGAAAGGTAATTACGCTATTGTATTAACGGTTATATCAGTAGTATTATGTTTATTAAAGTAGTGTAATTTAACTTAATTATATGTGTAATTTAAAAGTTCCGAATTTAAAAATTTCGTTGGTTATTTGTTACAAGTGCTAAATGAATATTTTCATTCTGTATAGGGCTGACTGAAAATGTCAACAAGGCGAATAAACTTGGACATCTATCCATTGTTAGTCCAATATTTGTCGGAGGGAACATTACATTTATGTTCATACAAGTGTATCAACCAAATGGTATAGATGTTAGCGATTTAAAGTGGCATGTTATTTTTAATAATATAAGTTCCTTTAATGAAATTGAAATCGAACATATCAGACAGTACGAGTCTGGTCAGGCAGTCTACATGGATCTTTTCAATGTGAATAGGACCTGGGACAATGCTGTGGTATTCGTGAAAAGCGAAAACAAAATTTCAAATTCGATAACCCTGAAACTACACGGTAATACACTTAATTATTGCTGATTGTATATATCGGTATTCCTTATATCCTAAGTATACCAGTTGACACAGAACATCAATAATTAGGGGCTATTGCTGACAAATAGTTCACTTAAAATAAGTAGATACAAGTAATGAGTTAACAGGTGGAATATTTGAACAACTTAATAATATTAGACCAGCTGTTGTATTCGAATGTACGTTGCAAGTCCTACATTTAAACATATATTTCAGACCGCACGGATGGCATATTGTACGTACTGTCCTACCCTTCCAAGCCTTGGGACAGTTTTCAGATAGCATTCTATCCTCCGGAGGGTTTCACTGATTACGAAAATCTTTTCCATTGGTGGAAAAATCGATATGGTGGCCACATAGTGAATTATACAAATGAAAACGGAATGCTATTTACATTGTTTAACATTTCACAACCAAGGACATACTATTTGGAATACAAATACAATAATAGCATTAGAAACAGTACATTTGTTAATTTGTTCACAGGTAAGTAGACTCATACTTTGATATACTTCCTTGACTCGATATTATGCTATGAAATTGAGTGTTTCTTTCTACGATTATATAATTCCGTCAAAAAAATTGTAAGTACAAGTCTAGCATATATATTCTATTCAAGCGTGTCATTATTTCACAGGTGGCCCTAAACTAGGCCCTATGTGCACCTCAGGCGAGTGTTCGGATTGCGTCTGTGTAAATCTGGGTGATAACGTCAACTGCGCTACAAATGGAACGGCGTTGGCCCTATGGATAGGTTCTGACATTGTTGAGATCCAACAAGCATCAACGACGGAGAAAAATGAGTATTCAACGCATAACTTCGCCATTACCAAGCAGCATCATATGTCTACAGTTCGATGTTTTGTTGTCTTTGAGAAAGACAACATCATCTTTAAAGCAAGCGCTACGTTGTATTTGTTGGGTAAGATGAACGCTATAACTACACAACCTATCTGCCTTACTAACACAGTTCCTTTATTACTTTAATATTTTATCACGTCAAAATATTAAGGTGAGATAAATATCTGTCCTATCGAGTTAAGAATTTTACAGTGGTGCTGATATATGACTATATTATGATTTACTTCCTAACATGAATAGTGAAGCATAACACTTATGATTTGCTATTTTTGTGTGCTTCTATAAACCTCTGCTGACTCCATTGTTGAAGACTCCACCAAGATGTACACAGGAATAGGCGTCGCTGCCATCCTCATCGCGTGTGTTGCTGTCACGGCGTGCATCATTGTCCACCGTATGCTATAACTGTCTTAACAAAGCCAAGTTTACTAATTATATACATGTGTCTACACACTTTCTGCACTTATAATAATTGAGCATTTATATACTATTACAAATGAAATTTCATTTGCTAGAATAAGTGGGAACTAATATTATTTACACATGTACATGTTCATTGTTATTTTTAGGATCGAAAGTATCAAAGACCAGCCAGCAGAGGTAATTGAAATAGTTCATATTTTTCTTTACGTTCGTGTTTAAAACACCGATAAATGACGTGTTTTACTAAATAAAAAAACACAAAACCAAATATAAAGAATATGACATTCGTAATAAAGTGCAACATAAACCAAAACAAATGCATCATACTGTTATTATTCAAACATGTATACACGTGCTTTTATAGAGTAAACAACCAACGAGAATCACACGAAGGCCAGTACAATGCAGGTAACACTACATCTTGCCTCAAAACAACGGAGAAAATATATTTTGAATATAATAGAAAAAAAAAGTCTGCGATGTCTGTCTAAGTTTAGCAGGTAGATTGGAATGTAGTTTTGGTGTGTTTCAACAGGGATCGGTAACATGGATTTTAATATCATTTTATTTGTGCAGAGACATCTTTTGAACACAATGCAAACATGGAATATGTGGACGTTGAACAAGATGAAAACATCACTAATCATTCTTACCAGGTAACTGAACTACCCGAATTCTACTCTATTGAAATTTTGGTGGCGTACCGATGTTTGTCTTGAAATAATATATCTATTAAGGTCTTTGGAAAAATGTCCAATTAGTAACTTTCTAATTGCGTACAATCTTTTTGGTCATTGATAACAATTTTATGTCTTACGGTTATGTTTAAAATATACAATATATTTCATGACACCTTTATGTATAACCAAAACAAGCAAACACACTTCATATTTCAACAATATTCTAGTATATTAATGTTAAATAAACTGTCCAGATCACACACAACGAACCACACTACGGTAATCTGAAGTCGTCGCAAAGGAAACTACCACTCGCTGTCCCAGGACCTTCACATGTTATTCATGGTTCGAAATCCTCTACTCATATGAAAGCAGCCAAAGCTTTGGTGACCCCAGCATACGAGGATCTTAAGAGATCTGACAGGGATTTGACGGACACCTACACGGCTTTGAAACCTCCAAGAGAAGGCTCGAAAGAGAAGCATTATGCTAATATATAGTTTGCGTTGCTCTTTTGCCTATCACATGCATATATTAAATACCGGTAGTATGCCCGGCCCCTCTCACGTTTTTTTGTATTTGTGTTAATAATGTTTTGTTTCATATAACGTACGTATTATTGATTGATGTATAACTTACATCGGTTATGTACAATAATGAACTGTAAAGAAACATTAGCAATACACATATTTTGACTAGCATGCGTATGAATGGTTGAATTATCGCGAAGTATTATGTAAATATCATGTTGTGTTCTACTTCATGAACTGTTATATTTTTTGCTCCTTTAACTCGTTGAGAGCTACGTTGAAAGTTTTCTTCTCCGTTTGCTCCGTTAACATGTTACGCGTGTATGTTTTTGTATATTTTTTGCAGCAACGTAGAGTATATAAACGACGACTGTATATTTTTCACAACTGTTGAATTGTTTCGAATGTCGAGTCGATGTAAAAGAACATTAATAAAATGGTAACTTGTTACAGTGTTCATAGTATTAAATTTGGGGCAGACAGAAAAGAAAAAAGAAAAGTTTTGCAACATATATTCCATGTTTTAAAATGTATATGCATGAATAAATAAATTAGTATTTCATAGTATCTCTATGTATATGACAATCAGGCTTTTGTTTGGTTAGAAATCGTGTTTTTTTAACGTCATACAATTAATACATTTCCATACTTCACATTTATTTTAAATAATTTAATTTATACCAATACTCGTATAACACATTGCAGAACAGTTTTGTAAAAATAAAATAAACCTCTCAGTTCTTTTTATTTCGGCCGAAGAAAATGAAAGCACCGTTTGCATGCAGCTGTCCTATCATGCCCTGTTTAAAGAAAATCAACAAAATGAAAGAAAGTATTCCTCTCATTTAAACGTTTCACGTTACAAAAGCTTATATTGAAATCCATTTCAACTGATGATTTTTCATTCACGACACGTTTTTAACTATCTTTCTTTGTCAGGAATGATATGTCTATTATTGTTATATATAAAATTAATATTTTCAATATTTCACTAATAATTAGGACACTGTCTATTAATCTCTTTATGAGTCCCTTTAACAAAGGAAACGCCGAATATATAAAGGACGCTGAACGCATGTCAACTTCATAATAAACTATGTGTTGCTTACTTTTAACACATTTCAATTGCTTTCAGATGATTACGTAAAATTCTGCTGATGTCTAAGTATTATGAATTTGCCGGCACGGTGGTGCCAGTTATAAATCGTGGTAAGATAGTATGGCTATACAATTCGCAGCCGTTACTACACCGTGGCGGCAAACATAATAACTGCAAACGCCAATAAATCCTTTCAGATATTGAAGGATTCATTTGTTAAAAAATCTTGCTGAATTGACATAATTGACACAGGTATAGATCTTTAATGGCTCACATATTCATAACATTGAGTGTTTTAAGTGAAGCAAAAAGAGAAATAAAAATACATTAAAATTCGCGATGATTTTAGTAGTAGTAGTAGTAGTAGTAGTAGTAGTAGTAGTAGTAGTAGTAGTAGTAGTAGTAGTAGTAGTAGTAGTAGTAGTAGTAGTAGTAGTAGTAGTAGTAGTAGTAGTAGTAGTAGTAGTAGTAGTAGTAGTAGTAGTAGTAGTAGTAGTAGTAGTAATAGTAGTAGTAGTAGTAGTAGTAGTAGTAGTAATAGTAGTAGTAGTAGTAGTAGTAGTAGAAGTAGTAGTAGTAAGAGTGTAATAATTTATTATATGCATTAATTCGGTTTTATAAACAACGTGGCAATGTTTTAATTAGTTGTTGTGTCTTATTATTATTATCAACTATTTGAATAAGGAACATAATACATATGCGATGCGGCGCGTGCTGAATATTATAAATACGTACCGGCTTTTTCAAACCGGTTATTATTGTCTTCGTCACGTTCATTTATTCGTGTAATTGAGTAAATTATGAATGTGAAACTTTATTACGTTTGTGTTTTTGTAATTTATTAATTACGAAAGGTAAATACGCTATTGTATTAACGGTTATATATGTAGTATTATGTTTATTAAAGTAGATGTATAATTTAAATGTTCCGAATTTAAAAATATCGTTGGTTATTTGTTACAAGTGCTAAATGACTATTTTCATTCTGTATAGGGCTGACTGAAAATGTCAACAAGGCGAATAAACTTGGACATCTATCCATTGTTAGTCCAATATTTGTCGGAGGGAACATTACATTTATGTTCATACCAGTGTATCAACGAAATGGTATAGACGTTCGCGATTTAAAGTGGCAAGTTATTTTTAATAATATAAGTTGCTTTAATGAAATTGAAATCGAACATATCAGACACTACGAGTCTGGTCAGGCAGTCTACATGGATCTTTTCAATGTGAATAGGACCTGGGACAATGCTGTGGTATTCGTGAAAGGCGAAAGCAAAGTTTCAAATTTAGTAACCCTGAATCTACACGGTAAAACACTTAGTTATTGCTGATTTTATATATCGATATTCCTTATATCCTAAGTATACCAGTTGACATAGAAAATCAATAATTAGGGGCTAATACTGACAAATAGTTCACTTAAAATAAGTAGATGAAGCAATGAATTTACAGGTGGAATATTTGAACAACTTAATAATATTAGAACATCTGTTGTATTCGAATGTATATTGCAAGTCCTACATTTAAACATATATTTCAGACCGCACGGATGGCTACTTGTACGTACTGTCCTACCCTTCCAAGCCTTGGGACAGTTTTCAGATAGCATTCTATTCTCCGGTGGGTTTCACTGATTACGAAAGTGCTTTCCATTATTGGACAAATCGATATGGTGGCAACATGGTGAATGATACTAATGAAAACAGAATTATATTTACATTGTTTAACATTTCACAAACAAAGACATGCTATTTGGAATACAAACACAATAATAGCATTAGAAACAGCACATTTGTTAATTTGTTTACAGGTAAGTCAACTCATACGTTGATAAATTTGATTGACTCGATCTTATAATATGAAATGTTTTGTTTCTTTCTACGACTATATAATTTCGTCTGAAAAATTGTATGTACAAGTCTAGCATATATATTCTATTCAAGCGTGGCATTATTTCACAGGTAGCCCTGAACTAGGCCCTATTTGCACTACAGGCGAGTGTTCGGATTGCGTCTGTGTAAATCTGGGTGATAATGTCAAGTGCGCAACAAATGGAACGGCGTTGGCCCTATGGATAGGTTCTGACAATGTTGAGATCCAACAAGCATCAACGACGGAGAAAAATGAGTATTCAACGCATAACTTCGCCATTACTAGACAGCATCATATGTCTACAGTTCGATGTTTTGTTGTCTTTGAGAAAGACAACATAATCTTTAACGCAAGCGCTACGTTGTATTTGTTGGGTAAGATTAACGCTATAACTACACAACCTATATGCCTTATTAACACAGGTGCTTTATTACTTTATATGTTATCACGTCAAAATATTAAAGTGATAAAAATATCTGTCCTATCGAGGCTAAGGATTTTACAGTGGTGCTGATATATGACTATATAACGATTTACTTCCTAACATGAATATTGAAGCATAACACTTATGATTTACCAATTTCGTGTGCTTCTTTACATCTCTGCAGACTCCAGCTTTGAAGACTCCACCACGATGTACTTAGGAATAGGCGTCGCAGCCGTCGTCGTCGCGTGTGTTGCTATCACGGCGTGCATCATTGCCCTCCGTATGCTATAACTGTCTCAACAAAGCCAAGTAGTTTACTAATTATATACATGTGTCTACACACTTAATGCACTTATTAAAATAAATTAATTGAGCATTTATAAACTATTTAAAATGTCATTTGCTAGAATATGTGTTAATTAATATTGGTTATGTTTGTCTTTAAGGGGGAATGGAACCATCAGACGAAACATCTAAACTAGAACAAAGGTAAAAGAAAACAACAAACTTTAATATTCCCTGGCAACTATTTTATAAATTGTTATGTCCGGTGTGTTTTGAAATATAAGATTAACACATGCGGCACACGCATTACGTTTCTTGTCTTCTTCAGTCATACACAAGAACCGGTTGAAACAATGAGCAACACTAATGGAGGTATGTCTATAATTTTGTTCTAAACGTTGAGACATACCCATTGATTCAAAATAATAATGGTAATTTTAAAGGCGGAGTACGCTGTGTTGTAAATGTTTTGGACTAAATTTATTTGTTTAACATATAAGGTTTCAGATGCTTCCAGTGATTGTAGCGAATGTTGCAAAAATGTCGTTCCGAAAAATTGGTAATGAGGAGTACCATAATGTTTGTAAAATATGCATAAGCATGTGTATGATACATCATAGTTGTGTGCATATACTGACCTGACCTTATATGACAATTTTCGAGATAAAAACGGGTTTGAAACAATTGCGTTTACATCATATTTCGATAAATAAATGATTAATCAAATATGACAAACAATTGTACAGCCTGAGCGACGACGCACTTGTAGATAAACATAGTTGACTAATTGCAGCGTGTCGGGCTTGTAGATAAACATTGTTGACTAATTGCAGCGTGTCGGGCTTGTAGATAAACATTGTTGACTAATTGCAGCGTGTCGGGCTTGTAGATAAACATTGTTGACTAAAAGCAGCGTGTCGGGCTTGTAGATAAACATTGTTGACTAATTGCAGCGTGTCGGGTTACCTTTTTGAACAATGAAGTGGATTACGTCGAGATCGCAGACGCCTGTGACCAACCGGAAGCAGACTGTTGCTAATACCGATATTAGGGATAATCTTAGATAAATCACTTATCTAACAATGGCGACATTGTGGTTCTTATTTGTGTTCATTGTTTATTCGACCCACGCCAATTTCAAGTACACACTATATCGTGCATCTGAGTGAAAATATGGGCTATTACATAATAATAAGTATTGTAATTCAATATTACATTTGATAATCGCATTTCAGTTATTATCTTAAATGCACTTTATTCTATTGTTGAAATTGTTGTGTATTTATGTAATAGTAATTGTCTGTGAACATTCCTTTATTCCATTATTTAAATAAATATTATTTTAAAAAATACACCAACGTGTTGAATAAATAATATTGTTTTTGATTTAAAGCATGCTAAATTTCAAATTGTTCGAAACCAGACATATGTGTATATGCGTATGTTTATACACAATTATTTTCAAGATTCGTATATAACACTTTAAAGCGGTTAATGATAAAAAGGAAATTAAGTTGTTAAGAAAATATACTTTATGTTCGGTTACAATTAATAGAAAAATAAAACATAACAATTTGAAGCGAGTTCGTTTGTGCTAAATGTAAAATAATTATATTTAACTTCAGTAGTTATATCCGAATTAGAGAAACACTTATCCACATCTAATTACGTTCTTTATTTCGTGCAAAGTACCAATTGCATATAGAACACCATACACAATATTAAAAATAAAAAAAGCAGACACAAAACACAACCATGATTAAGGCTGGGGTCACCCTATTAAACGGTTATATAATGCAGATTTTATTATTTGGGATTTAAACAGCTTTAAATGCTAGTTTGACCCCAATAATTGACAATGTCTTCTACTAGAGAGAACGATAACTGACCTTATTTTATTATTTAAAACAAGAATTAAACACGACACGCAAAACATTTATTACGTTGTATAAAAAGTAAATTACTCCGGGTGTCTCTGCGATAGATAAACCCTTACTGGCATATAAACATATATGACGTGACATGTTTAGGCCAGAGTTCTTTATTTATTGGTTCTCGGACATTTTTGAAAAAGTGTCCGATATGAGGAGGGTAAAACATTAAAAAAAAACAGGCTCAAACACAGACTTGAGTAATGACTAATGACTAGAATTTCACAAATGGAAATGAGCAGTGATATTAATATCTTTATGGCTTATTACTTACACACATCATATAACACAACATTAATCTTAATATAATCACTGCATGATAACCCTGACATAAATACTAATAATAGAATCATTAAAAGGAAGTGTTTATCATATAAAAAAACTACCGTTAAAATATGTTCACACTTAAACACAGAAGGCCTGCGTCAGATATCGCTGGACAGGGGCCATCTTATATGTATAAAGGCATGTTAAATGAAGTGCAAACAAATTATATCTTATTGATAAATCAATATACACCAATCAAATTTGTTAATTATAATATTGATATAAAATTATAATTGTGTATTTTATAAATGATTCTAAGATCTTAATTATTTTTATTGGGTATGTTCTTCTGACTATAAGTGTTGCATGATGAATAAAGTAACAGAGATCAGATCATATGAACCATACAGCGATATACAGTCACAATGCATGTTACATAAAATTTAGTCATTTATGCAGCGTTCCGTGTAGCAGGTTTAAAACCCATCCACAATGTCATTTTACGATATTGGTTACATTCTACACATTTTTATTTTTTATTTGCTTTTTGGAAACAATCGGGTCGGCGGATCCGAGAACCAAGAAATAAAAAAAAACTCTAGCCTTATGCTGCTTTGAATGCACAGGAAATAACACAGTATATACTTTAGTACAGTATATCACTGTAAAAAAAAGCTACAAAAATATCACAAACACTCAAATTATATTTCAGTTTTGAATGAAAATTTCTCTTTTATAGATGGACTAAAGGTTGGAGCTATACACATGGGATATACGAAACTTCCTAAACATTGTCATAACATTATGATTTGTAATCTGAAACAGGCCAGATATTAAATAAGGTTAATGTTAAGGATTCGTGATATTTATTCCATTGTTGCAAAACATACATGATGAATAAATTACATTGCGAAACTCAACATCTGTGAGAAATGGTATCATGTGAACTTTGCTCTGGATATTGCCCCATTGTCTTGCAAATCACATGAGTGTCCATCAATTCTTCATGGTTTCTCATACATGCGTTTGCATTGTTTGCATTTTTAATTAACGTTTGCATTGTTTGCCCTGACCTGAACTAAATCGTCCGGGTGCGAAGTGTAAGTGTCCCAATGTTCTACAAATACCACATGTTACAGCTACAATGGATTTTTACTACAATGTTACTCAGTCACAAATGCAATGTTTAAAAATAATGTTATTCTTTTAAGTTTCAGTGTTTCAGATTCAGTGTTTTACATTCGAAGTAATAGAATTAGTAGTAGTAGCAATATTAGTAGAAGTACAAATAGTAATAGTAGTAGAAGTAAAAGTAGTAGTATTAGTACTAGAAGTAGTAGTAGTAGTAGTAGTAGTAGTAGTAGTAGTAGTAGTAGTAGTAGTAGTAGTAGTAGTAGTAGAAGTAGTAGTAATAGTAGTAGTAGCAGTTGAAGTAGTAGTAGTAGTAGTTATAGTATTAGTAGTAATAGTAGTAGTAGTAGAAGTTCCAGTAGTCATTGTAGTAGATGTAGTAACAGTAGTTGTAGTAGTAGTAGTAGTAGTAGTAGTAGTACTAGTAGTAGTAGTAGTAGTAGTAGTAGTTGTAGTAGTAGTAGTATTAGTATTAGTAGTAGTAGTAGTAGTAGTCGTAGTCGTAGTTGTAGTTGTAGTATTAGTAGCAGTTGTAGTAGTGGAAGGAGTAATAGTAGTAGTAGTAGTAGAAGTGGTATTAGTAGTCTTAGTAGTAGTAGTAGTAGTTGAAGTAGTAGTAGTAGTAGTAGTAGTAGTAGTAGTAGTAGTAGTAGTAGTAGTAGTAGTAGTAGTAGTAGTAGTAGTAGTAGTAGTAGTAGTAGTAGTAGTAGTAGTAGTAGTAGTAGTAGTAGTAGTAATAGTAGTAGTAGTAGTAGTAGTAGTAGTAGTTGTAGTAGTAGTAATAGTAGAAGTAGTAGATGCAGTAGTAGTAGTACTAATATCAGTAGTAGTAGTAGCGGTTGTGGTAGTACAAGGAGTAGTAGTAAGAGTAGAAGTAGTAGCAGTAGTAGGAGCAGTAGTAGTTGTTGCAGAAGTAGTAGTAGAAGGAGTAGTAGTAATAGTAGTAGTAGAAGTAGTAGTGGTAGTAGTAGTAGTAATAGTAGTAGTAGTAGTAGTAGTATAAATAATAGTAGTAGCAGTAGTATAAGTAGTAGTAGTAGAAGTAGAAGTAGTAGTAGTAGTAGAAGTAATGGTAGTAGTAGTAGTAGTAGAAGTATTAGTGGTAGTAGTAGTAGTTGTTGTTGTAATAGTAGTAGTCGTAGTAGTAAAAGTAGTAGTAGTAGTAGTAGTAGAAGTAGTAGTAGTAGTAGTAGTAGTGGTAGTAGTAGTAGTAGTAGTAGTAGTACAGGGTTTCCTGCAGAATTTCTTGAAGGCATGTCGGCATTCCCGACACCTCCTCTAAAAATAACGGCTTGTCCCCCCCCCACCCTCAACCCGAGGGCCAATCGGCCCTCTTACCCACCCCACCACCATGAAATCGGCCACTAAGTTTGATCCCCATTCCCTCGAAATCGGCTGCATCGGCTGTAACGATCGACCCCACCTCCCTAAAAGCGGCTGAAACACTTGAGGTTGCAATATACTAATTCCAATCCTTATGTAATTTAATGTAAAAGCGATAACTTTAACCAAAAATAAACGCAACATTTTGCACATAGAGACCCTCATAACCATATATTTTCTTAAAGAGCATTCTAATCTGAATTGATTTAAGCAATAAAAGGGGTATGTCATGTGTTATGTAAGAAAGAACTCGACACTAAACTAAGTTAACTCTTTTATCACCATCGTTTTAGAGGCTACTATCAAGTTGAATGTAACCCGCCTCAGCGCAAGTGCCATACTGTAGTCTCCAATCTTAAATCATATCAGTGATTTATTTGTGCATACCAATGCTTACCCTACCAACATCTCCAAAAAGAATATCAAAGCAAGTGTCTAAACCTAAAAACATGTCTTCGAGTTAAACGTGTTGTTTTTTTAGAGAGTACAGCCCTACATCTTTTATTTATTTAGTGAATTGTGACCTTGACCCAACATGCCAATATGCCCGAAATCGGCCGCAACGATCAACCCCACCGGTGCAAAATCGGCGACAACGCTCAGCCACACCTGCCCAAAATCGGCCGCACCACTCGACCCAAAATGCCCCCAAAATCGGCCGCAATGCCCGAATACCGTCGGCGACGAAATCGGCAGTATCGCTTGAACTACCAAGCCTATCTCTCGAACTGCACCTCTCCCAACATAGGCCACTGCTTAAAAGCTATCATAGCTCTCTTATTCGTGTATTATTTCGATTTCGAACAATCTCAAGTTGATTCAGAATTAATACCGTCTTAATCGCTTAATAGTATAGTGGATTTGTCATGATTCGCGGGCGATTTATAGTACGTATAATTATGCATTAAAAAAAAACTTATCTTAAATTTGGGATTCTTCATTTTATAAACCTGAAACTATTAACAGTACTTCTCCTACTAAAATCTTATTGAATAACACGTGTTGAACTTATTCATGTGGGGCATCGTTCATCAAAATTAATAGGCTGCATTTTTTATGGATTTAATTTTCAATTATGCATGATATTTACGTTTTAGAGCGTAGCTTTTTCCGCCTAAAATTATGTCATAACCGAAAGTTTTCTCAAAAACTTTTAATTTCCATTATTTGTTTTCGGATGCGAAAAAAGATATCCATCTTTATCAGTTATACTACATGCGGACATTAAATGCTGAAAAAGTCACCTTTGATATTAAATTCTTGAATTCGCGGTTCTTTTTCGACATAAAATACTGTCATGTATCTCCATGTAAAAAGCGTGTTTTGATACAAACGCGCGCGAAAATTATGTCGACATGCACAAGGTCACGGACGCCTCATGGAAAACGTGCGTGTACAGCTCACGTGCTTAGTTATTGTTGATGTAAAAAGTCACGTTTGCTAACGTCAAATGTGTTTTAAAATAAAGCTCTACATTACATTATTTGTTTCAATATTTTTGACTGTCGATTTTTAAAATGGATTTGGGAATAACCGGGATAAAATTAAATCGTAAATACAAAAATGAAATAATTTAAACTGCCGGTGCGAAACACTTGTTAGTTGTTAGTAAGGTATAAACTCCGCCCTTAAAATCAGCGGATATGATTGGCTAATGAGATCGTTGTGGGCGGGACTACACTGTTTAATCACTTGTCAATTACATCCTATCGATCAATAAATGGTTCGTTTATGACCCTTCGATTACAGATCTATGTAATTAGATAAAGGGATTACGGGTTGTCGCTTTGCAAATTAAGGCATGTCGGCCTTTTTAAGCATGTCAGCACACGTCTGACTGCTTTGAAGGAATGTCGGGCCCGACAAACGAAACAGGCCTGCGGGAAACCCTGCAGTAGTAGTAGAAATAGTTGGAGGAACAAAGCAAACAAACGAAAGGTTCCTATTTTCACATTTGGTCCTCTAGTTAGTAGTAGGAGCACAGCAGCAGCAGCAGAAGTATTAGTAGAAGCAGTAGTAGTTGTAGTATTAGTAGTAGAAGTAGTAGAATTAGCCCGGCTAGCTCAGTTTGGAGAGCGCTGGACTCTCAATCATAACTTGTGTGGGATTGGTCACGAAATTATTTCTGCGGCCATTCTCCCCCTAGCTCTGATTCAAGTAGGGCAGTTGTCAGTTAGTACTTAGTACTTAGTATTGATAAACCGCTTAGATCGGCTAAGCTTGCCCAGGACAAGTGTGAATAGGTTAACTGACCGCCGTGATATGACGGAAATACTGTTAAAAACGGCAAACAACCCAAATAAACAAACAAACAACAGTAGTAGAAGTAGAAGTAGTAGTAGTAGTAGTAGTAGTAGTAGTAGTAGTAGTAGTAGAAGTAGTAGTAGTAGGAGTAGTTGTAGCAGAAGCTTTATTATTATTATTATCATCATTGTTATTATTATTATTATTATTAGAAGTAGTAGTTGTAGTAGGAATAGTAAAAGTAGTAGTAGTAGTAGTAACAGTAGTAGTAGTAGTAGTAGTAGTAGTAGTAGTAGTATTAATAGTAGTAGTAGTAGCAGTAGTAGTAGTAGTAGTAGTAGTAGAAGTAGTAATAGTAGTAGTAGTAGTAGTAGTAGTAGTAGTAGTAGTAGTAGTAGTAGTAGTAGTAGTAGTAGTAGTAGTAGTAGAAGTAGTAGTAGTAGGAGTAGCGGAAGCAGAAGCTTTACTATTATTATTATTATTATTATTATTATTATTATCATTATTATTACTATTATTATTATTAGAAGTAGTAGTTGTAGTAGAAGCAGTAGAAGTAGTAGTAGTAGTAGTAGTAGTAGTAACAGTAGTAGTAGTAGTAGTAGTGGTAGTAGTAGTGGTAGTAGTAGTAGTAGTAGTAGTAGTAGTAGTAGTAGTAGTAGTAGTAGTAGTAGTAGTAGTAGTAGTAGTAGTAGTAGTAGTAGTAGTTGTAGTAGTAGTAGTAGTAGTAGTAGTAGTAGTAGTAGTAGTAGTAGTAGTAGTAGTAGTAGTAGTAGAAGTAGTAGTAGTAGTAGTAGTAGTAGTAGTAGTAGTAGTAGTAGTAGTAGTAGTAGAAGTGATTGTAGTAGTAGTAGAAGTGGTATTAGTAGTAGAATTAGAAGGAGGCGGAGGTGGACCAGTCAGCATGAGAAACAAATGAAAGGATCATATTTTAACATACGGTCCTCTGTCTGTGACCAATTGTCTGAACAACGCATTATATGATAACAAGTCAATTTCCAGTCCGTTATAGGGGTGTGTGAACGAACAAAAAGCGCTCGGTTGTCGTAAAAACAGTGTATTATTCAGTAAAGGCAATTGCCAATAACGACTGGCTTAGTGGTTTACGTATACTTCAACCGGCCTCCTTGTTACTATTGTCCATTATTAAACGCGTGCAGCTTAAATAACAGTATAATAACGATGTCACGATATTTATATTATCTACTATATACTTGATGCACGCTAACAGTTATGTTAAATCCAGTTGTAAAATTCGAATCGAGGAAAACACTGAAACAAAATGGCGACATTCTATCGCGATTCCTGCTTGGCTGAATGTGGCCCTGGTTATAACATATTAAAAACTATTCCAAAAAACAGGTGCGCTATTTGGGGTTACCCTTACTATAAAGATACAATTTAATAGTTAATAACCATTTTGATTAGGTTTCATTACTCTAGATCTATGATTTTTATGCTATCATAGCGACAATGCACCTTTTTTCGGTCGTCATCGTCCGCAGAGGCCACGCTACGCACTCGGGCTTTTACCCAATTTTTGGCCTAAACGGAGGTAAACGACCTTAAAAAGGTATATTATTCAAACAATAAAACGACGCATATTAAAATGCAATAATAACAATTCAGGATTTCGCATTGGAGCGGTCAATGAAACGAATAATAATGATACTACTACTATTACAACTACTTCTACTACTACTTTTACTACTACTACTACTACTACTATTACTACTAATACTACTACTACTACTACTACTACTACTACTACTACTACTACTACTACTACTACTACTACTACTACTACTACTACTACTACTACTACTTCTACTACTACTACTACTACTACTACTTCTGCTACTACTTACTACTACTACTACTACTACCACTACTACTACCACTACTACCACTACTACTACTACTCCTGCTGCTACTACTACTACAACTACAACGAATAATACTATTAATATTAATATTAATAATATGAATAATATGAATAATATTAATAATATTAATAATATTAATAATATTAATAATATTAATAATATTATTAATAATACAATGCGCCATACGTGTCAATATAGTTGATGCAAATGTTATTCAGCATTCCAGAAATATGACAAGACAAGATTAGACAAGAGTTTTATTTGAGATTGTTAGAAAGTACATGATCTACAAGAAACGAACATATATACATCTTATACGCGGTCAATAAATTCGGAACATGTTCTAAAAATGTGAAATATATGCAAATTCAAAATGAATCGAATTAAGTACAGAACATCATAAACATAAATTGCAAACGTGTGGAGAGTGATATATATTATACATTAATAGATTGTCTAATTTCTAAGGCATATTTAATATATTTGGCAACACTTTTAACAACATCAGGGTTAACATATCCTATTGATGAATTGAACTTATACACTGATCGTCTGTCGTAAAATGATTTATCAAGAAATCGTCGCCTTACAGTTGAGTAACATGGACAAATGCATATATAATGGTGCACATATTCTAAATCACGCCTTCCACAGAACAGACAATACCTTGCATTTCTTGGTATATTATCTGAGCCATAACGGTCTTTATGAATTCTTAACGAATGTGCAAACATTCCAAAACGTGAGACTAGCTGGCAATATATCAAGATAACATTCATACGCAAAGTTATTTTTGTAATAAACGAATTCCAACAGAACTACGTTGTAATGAACCATGCCATTCTTGGATAAAGTTGTCATTTACACGTTGTGTGAAAATGAATGGAAATGAATCATGGATACTTTCGGGATACAAAAATACTTTCGAAAAACCAACATCATCTCTAAAAGTGTCTTCAAAGAGGACACCCAGTTCCAATGGCCTAATTTACAATCGTCTAAGGCTTTACGATACAATGACGAAATAATAACATCATCACTTTGCAATACCTTACACCAGTAATTAATGATGCGTGTATATGTTGATATATATGAGGGATAACGTCCAAGTTCGCCGTATGGATGATGTAGACTTTCTTACATTCAAGATAGATTTGCAACATTTTAAATGTACACGTTCAATATCTTTGACTTCGTAAAACCCCAAACTTCTGATGCATAACCAAATGTTGATCCTACAAAAGCATCAACAAATTCACAGTAACTTTTTGGAGTAAGTGGGACCTTTTTAAATTTGAGTTATAAAGTATTAAGAGCTTTCAGAGATTTGCCAATGAAGAACTCATTATTTGCAGAGAAATTGCCATTATATTTAATATAAAAAAAAACAACCAAGATAATTAAAGTTATCTACTAATTGTATTGGTTCGTTTTTATAGAACCACTGTTCATCATCTTTTAAAGCACCACGTTTTCTTCACACCATAAATTTTTAGTTTTGGAACTATTAACTTATAACCTCCACATATTACAATAATCCGCTAATTTATCCACGTGAGTATGTGATTCTTCGGGGGACTTACGCAAAATTACCATATAGTATGCGAACAATAATACTTGTAAAACAATATCATACAATTCAATTCCAGCATTTACATTACTTTGTAAAAACATTTCTAAATCTTCTTCAAAAAGGGAGACTAGCAAGGGGGAGATAACTTCACCTTGCATTAAACCCACAGAATATTCGAAAAATTCAGAAAAACTATTACAATATCTAACGCAGGATTTTACATGCATATACATATTCTTTACAAAAATTCGTAATACTCTACCAAGTAAATCAACATTAAACAGTGTATACCAAAGTGCATTTCTATAAATACTGTCAAAGCATTTCTTGATATCTATAAATGCCACATACAGCCTTTTATTATTATTCAAATAATGTTAAACAACAGATAATAAGGAAAATATAGCATCCGTAGTGGACTCGCCTTTGCGGAAGCCGAATTGTGCATCACTAATAAGATTGTATTTATCACAGAAAGACACAATTCTATCGTTTAACACAGTGGTAAATAATTTAGAAAAACAACTTAATAGTGTTATACCTCTGTTATTAGCGACACAGCTGCCATCACCTTTTCTTAACAACGGTATTATAATCCCCGCCGCCCATGTGTCTGGAAAAACACCCGAAGCTTAAACAGCGTTGAAAATGTTACAAATATACGGAGACAGAATATCACTACACTCAATAAAATATTCGTTTAATAAACAGTCAATACCATGTGCTTTATTGCGTTTCAATTTTTATAGCGTTTTTAACTTCATCAACAGAAATAGGAAAATCTAATTCGTCACTGTAATCGTTATCTCCATCAAAATTGTGGTCAGTACAAAAATCTTCCACATTAGATGATTGAAAAATATCTCGCTCTTAGTTTGAAAAGAAATGGTAAAACTCGTCAAGAGTATTAGAGTTTTCATTAATGGGTTTTTTATTTTTACTAAAATATTTCCAGAAATCTCTGGGTTTACTCTGGGTTTTTCAAACCTTTAATATCTCGCAACTTTTAAGACTCAAACATTTTCTTTTTCTTTGATAATAATTTTTATAGCGACTTTTACAATCACAAAAATATTCGCGAGAAGTAGACGTGATACGCTGATTAAAAATACGCAAGGATTCTTCGTAAATTCTTCTGGCTTGCATACATTCGCTATCAAACCATTCAGCATGTTTAACAACTGAAGAAGGAGCAAAATAACTTTTATTAGTATGGTTAATGGATTTTTGAAATATTGGATCAGCGACGCTTTTCACGAGCGCTGAAAATTTATTTACAACATCATTAATACATAATGGATCGATACTAGATGTCCACTGATCGAATTGATCGCCACAAGACAACAACCCATTTTAAAAATTATCTTTCAAATGTACATTCCTTCTGAAATAATGTTCAACATAATCCTGTTTAGGCAATATATTGTTATTACAATTACAGAAAAATACAATGGTGCATGATCACTCCGCTTATTAAAATTCAGTACGGAGAAATCCGTTATTTGTAACAAGTGACATTTCACGGGTTAATACATGGTCAATAGTGGAAATACCGTTTCGAGATAGAAATGTGAATGCACCTTTGTTAAAATCATCAAATAATCGGCCGTTAACAATTTGCATTCCCGAGGATTTACATTGGTCAATCAACTTGCATTTTTTTTTCCTTTGAGGCCCTGCTAAAAAATGTATCAGGAATATAATTTTCACAATCAATAAAATCGACACACTGGTCAAATAAGATAAAATCATGTTTTTGTCCAATTCTGGTATTAAAATCACCAGTAATAAAAACCGAACCCAGGATACTAAACTCATAGATATCGTTTTCTAAAGCATCACAAAAATCTAAATCCACAATAGTATATGCTGGTGACTACTCGGGCCAAATGTATACACCACACAAATAAATATTATTTTCTAAATTGAAGAAATGTTTAACATCGGATGAAATCGTGGTGTTGACTTATCATTTGTACACGCACTTTAATACGTTCATGTATATATAAAGCGCCTCCTCCACTATTACGCCGCGCATTCTTGTGTTGGAATTATCGGAAATAGTTACAAGTACTGAAAGAAGATAGATTGATATCACTTGCTTCTGAAGCCCATGTCTCATACAGAAATATTATGTCATATTTTGATACAATTTCCTAAAAGTCATCATCATCCCTTATCTGTCCTGTTAGTCCATTAACATTCCAGCTGAGGACCTTCACATCACCCCCCTGGAAACCCTATTCCTTCAATGGACGACCATCAATGTAGAGGGTATCATACGATATCCATGCATTCTTCCCCTGCTGTTTTGCCTCTTTTATACGGGGAACGAGCTTCCTCCTTTTGTATTCTACTTCCTTTCCGGTATAGCTCGTGTACATAGAAACGAGTTCCTTTTAAAGTTTTGGCCTGCTTACGGACATACTCCCTGTCTTTAAACGCCCCTATACTTCTTGGGTTTCCCTGACGCCTGGCACCCATTCTGTGAACTCTCTCAAGCACAAGTTTATCAACATAATCCTGTGCAATTCTCATCTTGTCAACAAAAAATGTTCTCAGTTTAGTTTCAGTTTCAGCATTGAGAAATGTTCTCAGTTTAGTTTCAGTTTCAGCATTGGTTTCTCGTTCAGACTCTTCAATATTAGCAAAAACTAGGTTCTCATTGACTGTTCATGCTAATATACAACTTCCTCTTTTAATTATTTCTTTTCGGCTTCTAGTGAGGTTACTTTATCATAAAGTTTATCTTGTGATAATTAAAAACTATCTACCTTTTCCTCAACTGATTTCAGCCTTTCATCTGTCAGGGTACTGCGATCTTCGACAATAGTCCACATCCGCTCCAGATCCTTTTCAAATTTACTTAATTTCAGTTTAAGCTCGTCAGGAGTCTCTAATTTTCGATCTATTTTGTCAAGTCTGCATTCGATCCTTTGCAGGCATAACAACAAGTCTTGATTTGGAGGTTCATTTATGGTCGAGCGACAACTGGTAGCTTGAACTGAGCCTTTCTCCATCAGTTCCAAATCAGCATCAGATACAGTATCAGGTCACTCACAATATTATCTGGAAATAGCATAGAGTTTGCTTGACTTAAAATTTCACTTTTCCGCGCGACTCCGATCGGGACTCCGTTCAACGCTGACCGCCTTCTGCTATTAACTTCACTGTCACTAAAACTATAGCTGTTTCATTTCTTTATTTTACTCTTTCCCATAACATTGCCTTTAATCCCATAAATCTTATTTTTAATAAATAGAACGATATTTATTTTGCCTTATTTTTGAATAAATCCAAAATTCATCGAGAGCACTGAAAAACACAACCGACCACCTTGACCACTCGTCCATTCCATATGTTGGAATCGTCCTGCTCATGTTTAGAACTATGAACATGTATTTGGTTAAACCAAGAGTGAAGTGTCGTCTTGAATCTTTTTGGCTGCATAGGCATAATTTAAAGACGCTTGCAACAGAAAGAAAATAATTGGGTTAATGTCTGCCCTTGCTTCATTTTTTGTTTATTGTTTGTAATCTAATTTCAATCAATAATTGTAAGAGTATATCATTGAAAGTCTTAAAGCTCTAGTAATTGCTTACTATTTATGTAGTGTGTCATTAATCACAATATCCTTATATAATCCTTGTTTGAATATGAACGCTTTATATAATTTCACATTGCTAGTCAAACAAACTAAAAAACGGGTTCGATATGTACCGTATTTAAACCCCAATATTTCCGGAACAAGGCCGGTGACCCCTAGTTTTTAAGACTGTTTTCGTTTAGGATACATAGACGCAAGTTTGCGCACATTTTGAAGAAAATCTGTCGTTGGATAGAAATTGTTGCTAACGTCTTTAATGTACAATTTACAAAATATGTTGTTATTATTCCTATGATGTCCGGAAGGAAAACAATATAATAGCAAATCGGCTCTTGACGGCAGCAAAATGCATACTAGGGCATACTCAGTTCGACTAAGTTGTTACAATAGCGGTTCAGAGTAGCCGCTTGATTGCGCCCCTCCATCCATCCGTCCGTCCTTGCGTGCGTCCGTCCGATCTTGTCCGGACTGTTAATTCATTATTCATCAGGGAATTTTAAATAACTCGGAACAAAAGTTCACCGTGTGGAGATGGTATGTTGCACACAAGACCAATGTCCCTAGCTTAAAGGTCAAGGTCACACTTAGAGGTCAGATGTCAAATATGGGCATTACACAACTTGTCAGGACTTTTAATTCGTCATACATCAGTGAATTTCAAAATAACTTGCCACAAATCTACGCGATGTAAGGAGGGCGTGTCGCTCGCAACACCAGTGTCGCTAAAAAAATGTGATTTTCAAATAATTACAATATAAGTTGCTTTCCTGACAACGGGCGCAAGATGTTTTATTAATATGAATTTTAGCAATAGATTACAATATAAGCAAAATGAAACTCCAACTTCACAGCAGGAGAAAACTTTTATCAACAGCACATGGGCATTTATTTAAGTCAAACAATTAATTGCAAATACACACAGCACACTACAAAACTCGTAACAAACACAAAACACAAACATGAATACAAGTAGGGTTACTGCCTTTAATATCATAAAGCATCGACGAAAATATTGAGATTCGACATATTCATGAGGCAGAATATTCCAAATATGGTTTTGTGTAATTTTATAATATGATTATATTCATAATGTAATTGCGTACTATTTTCATGAAATATGGGTTTGGTTTTAACAATACATCGTAGAATGTCAAACACGGATACATTCAAAATTGTCGTATTAGTTTTACAGCATTGTAAAACACTGAGTCAAACAGGACAAAACCAATAATTCTATATGAATTAGACTGTATCTAATATAACAAACGCTTGGTTAAATATAAACATCGTGACGTTGTTACAATTATAGAGTACACATTTACAATGACACATAAGGACTCCAGCTATGGAACCCATCCTCTGCAATAGTTAAATTTACATCTGTATTGTTACATTGAAATTCCATAATTTCCATTGTATATCCAGCAACATCTAAGGCTTGCAGCTATCATATCCAACCAGGCCATGATTGCATTTATCTGTTGTTGTTTTTTTTGTCATAGAGACACTCATTTACATTGCAATCTCAATGTCATATCCCCGATGGCATCTAAGAGCTGCAGCAATGGCCAGTTGATGGCTCGGCGAACTCTCCATATTCACCAGACGCTTCTTCGAAAGCAATCGCGCTATCGTCTGCAATAGCAAACTTTTATATGAAATACTCCATTAGCATTGATGTATAGATCTATTATTTTTATTTAAGCTTATATCGCTAACATTTATGCCCACTCCTCTCGTCCATTGTTTGTTAATGTCTGTGTATGTTGTGCATGCATCTACTTCCTTTAAACACACATACACGAATTCTAAACGTGGTTAACCTACGGATAGCGATGAGACACAAGAAGACGAGGATACCCGTCAACGCAAAGGCCACTCTTTCGTTTATATATATGTTATAAATTATAAAACCAGACACTCGCAATCAAATTGGTAGTTACATGCACAGTTCATTAAACGTATTAAAGGTCAATATAATATGTTACTACGCCTGCTCATGACGTATATGTCGTCACTGGCGTTGAAGTCGGCATTCTTATAGTACTCGTACGCAACAAAGCATTGCACTGTGGACCCGGTATGTCTTTCAACGACCGGAAAACTCTTTGTTGTGTACATCAGTACTCCATCTATGCCTGATTTATGAATGTCAATATTTTCGTTGTCAATCCCATGGCTAATATTGTGCCATTCGCGGAGCATGTGACGTCATCACCAGGGTAGACACAAACGCAATCCGAACCTTCGGCAGTTGTACAGATAGTAACTAGTTGAGGACGACCTGTTGAAGTTTATTAGCATAGGTTTTATCATCGTAGTATTATGTTGATGTTCACAAGGAAATAACAATACAAACTATGGCCAACATAAAGTACACACAAGGGAAGGTATTTTAAATAAACGTACCTACACGCACAGGTATAATTGATCTGATTTTGCCAAAGTATGTTGCACTCAAGATTTTACCACATACTGTTTACGATCGATAAAGTAGAATTTGATGAATGGATGGATGGATGGATGGATGATGGATGGATGGATGGATGGATGGATGGATGGATGGATGGATGGATGGATGGATGGATGTTTTAATGATAGTGTTTAAAATCATGAACATTTGTTCTGGGAAAGGCCATGAACTATTTATAACAGCATATGTGTAGCAATTGTTATATGTCCGCATTAAATATAATTTCTATGGTCTTGTCTTTCTCGGGAAGGAATGACGAATAATATAGGTTAAGTTATATAAATATAGATCACATGGTATTTGAAGGATTATTCATGCAAATTTACTTAAAAATAATCGAATGACTATTTGATTCAGAGGAAGAATGGTCCATGACAATTAATATTACAATTCAAGGGTTGAAATGAGCGCAGTGAATAAAAAAAGATATTCGTTGCATGCGGTAATTAGGGCATTGAAAGAAGTAATGTGTAATATTTCAACATCACTTCCACATTAACAAAGGGGTGAGTTTGCAGTTGGTTTAGGAATAGGTCGGATTTTAGGTTTCTGCAGTTATTTCTTAGTCTAGCATGTAAAATCGAGGTTTTTCTGTCCACAGTTTAGAAATATTGGGGGTTATCTTCACATAAAAGCAACATTTGTTTCAAGGAAGCTTTAAATTGTGAAACGTTTATCAGGCATAGGTCGTGGTTTAAGAAAACCTCGAGGTCAACAAAATTAGCTGTAGTACATGATAAGGAAGTATCATCTGCAAACAAGCGGGTAATACTTAGAATATTATGGACAATATCATTTACTAAATCAGAAAAAAACAACGGCCCTAATACTGAGCCCTGTGGAACTCCAGCATTTACTTGTAAAGACTGAGACATAGCGGAACCCACAAATACTTTTTGGGTTCGGTTAGACAAATAACTTTCTATCCATTGTAATATGTTTCCACTGATACTATTTTGCTAAAGTTTGAATAACATACCTTGATGCCAAACTCGGTTAAAGGCCTTGGAAATGTCTCAAAAAATCATGCATTTAAATGTCTTGTCATCAATAGAAAGAGCTATTTGATCAACTATATCAATCAGTTGGTAGACAGTTGATTGACCCCTGAGAAATCCCGATTGCTTGCAATAAATTAAGTTATGCGAAGTAAAGTGGTTATACAAGTGTTTATATACTACTCGCTCCATAAGTTTTTCTAGACAGCTCAAGAGGGAAATGGGACGATAATTGGAAGGTATATGTGAGTCAACTTTTTTCAATAGGGGCATGATGATAATAATTTCCATAATGAGGGAAATGTTAATTCTTGTATTGATTTATTAAACAGTAAGCATAACGGTTTTGCAATAAACGTGCAAGTATGCCTAAAAACAAGATGACTGATTAAATCTTCACCAACCGCTTTATTAGTTATTAAAATTTTAATTACGTCTATTATTTCTGATTCAGTTATAGATACGTTTAGCAAATATTCAAAATAAAAGTCATTTGGGGCAGGGAGAACTCCCGAAGATGTATTTAAAGTTGATATGGAAACGAAGTAATTGTTTATGCAAGTTGCTTTTTCTTCATCAGATATGTATCGACTTACGTTTCCATTAGTATCAACCGATTTCAGGGGCGGTATCACATCAGAATGAGAATGTGTGTGCATTAGATGTTTCAACAGTTTCCAATATCGGTTTCCTAATCACTGTTGGGACTGTAATGTGTACGGCCGTAACATGATGACTGACACATCAATTGAAATTACTTCACTGTCCAATAAATACAGATGATCGGAGAACATAATTGGGTCAATTAAAGAAGCAATGTTGGCCGTTACTCTGGTTGCTGCCGTAATGACAGTACATAAATTAAATAGAGTCATAGACTGTTTAAGCGGGTGTAATTTTTCATCTGGTCTTCGTGGTCGTCGTTGTCATCAGCATCATCATTATTATTATAATTATTATTATAATTATAATAATAATAATAACAATTATTATTATTATTATTACATTTATGTCAGTGAAGTTACCGAATTTAAGACTATTGTATATCATGCTGTTCCAGCACACCAATTAGAGAGTAAGCTTAACATTTAGTTGTTACATGATTATAACGTCAAAGGGACCTTTTCACAAATTGGCAAATGGACAATTTTCTAAATTTGTGTCATATATTCCAAACAAGAAAAATAGATCTACATCATATATAAACAAGCGAAACAGTACTGACAAGGAATTATATTGGTTGTATAGACTCGTTTATGAAAAATCATCAATAAAAATGGACACAATGATGAATTGTTTGTAATGCTTTTGATCGATATTTTTCAAAACACGTGTATCGTCATTATAGCGTTAAAATTCACTACTACGACTCTCAGTCAGAATGGCAGAGTGGTTGTAGTTGTAGACTTTGATCCCGGCGGCCGTTGGGTTGTGAACAAGTGCCTTTAATACACAAATGAACCAAAACTTATGTTGAACTCCTGTATAAAAGCGAGTTTTGTATAGTGATGTATACAAAGCATGGCAGATGAAAGATATTGATGTCCAATGGAGGCATGGCCACAAAAATGGAACGTGTATCGTCAGGTCGTGAAACAGAATGTGGTTCTTTGCGTCTCCTGCTAAACTGCATAACTGTCATTTTGGTGTGATGCCACCATCTTCGTAAGGCTTGTGGCCAAGCGGTGTCACAAACGTGACATGCTTTGTCACATATAGAAATGTACATATATGTTTATACTTTTAAAAATTACACAACTTTCTTTCATACCAGTTTGTCTTTTAGGGGAGGCAATATGTGCAATATATGACAATCAATTTTTAACATGATTATTACCGCTATCATTTGTATTATCATCTGATCGCGGCACGAGTAGTTAAAGTGATTAAAACTGATTGTTATGTCCAATATATTTGCTTGTCATTTACTGGTGATATAGTTTTATAGTTTCAAATGTTAATGTTATTTACACCATCAAACGCTGTTTATTTCTCTAAATTCATCATTTGGTAGTGATTATCAGATTCTTGTTACCGATATGTTCAATAATCAGTCTGCTAGTACGTGCACTGTAGTATACACACTCCGGTCTATCCAGACCATCGTCCTTAGAAGCCAGCCTTACAACTCCTCACTGGCCTTCTACCTGAACTACGTCATGTGATCCCCAGCCACAGACTAGCAGCTGTCCTGTCTCCACCCACAGGATCTTCCAAGGATGACAGGAGAGTCCCATCCATAGACAGTGTAAGGAACTTGTGGTGGATATAATTGGTAACATACATATACTTGGTAACATACAGCCGTGTTCAATCGGAACTTACTGCACACTTGTCCACTGGAAATACGTCGTGATGATACTCGGTTGATATAATGTTATAATATTATGTTAAGCTTTCATGGGCATTTTATAAATCAACATTAATACAATTTAATCATATTGCTTGTGCTAAGTATATGTATAAATTTATAATGAAACTGACGGAAATAACATTTCAAAATGACACAAGTGCACATATGTTGTTATAGTTTACCAAGATGCGGACTGCACAGGCTAATCCTGGACGACACTTTACGCACATGCATTAAGCCTGGTTTTCCCACGACACGCCTAATTGGTATTTCTTTAATTGTCGACTTTAATGAGTTCATTACACATGCGTACATCAAATGTGGCATCCTCCAGCCTATGCGAATAATTGTACAATTGTACCATTATTAAAAAATTTAAGCAAACATTTAATAAACGTGTCGACATTAATGTATATGAACATAACATCGATTTTATCATCTTAATGTATTTGAATGATATTAAATGCTAAAAAATGATCAGTATTAATGACTTAGTCAAATTGAAAAGCATAAGCTTTATACTAATTTAAACAAGCACAGGATGTGACGTATGCCCCCGAAGCATATGCTTGTCAGAAGAAGGCAACACAATGTCAATTACATGTTGGCAAAAATGACGCTTCCTACAAAAGAGTTATGGTCCATGTACTCTGCACTTCCTCTCAACATCCTCTATCAATATATGTGGTTTTATTTTAAATCACTTAAATACTAATGGAGTTATGCACTGCACAAGAAAATTAGCTGAAGGGCAATAACTCCATAAATATTGAAGACAGAGTTGTGGTCCTTGTACGCTGCACTTTCGCTTATTGTCCTCTATTAACAAACGAAGTTTCATTAAAATCCCTTCAAATTTAATGGAGTTATGCTCCGCACAAGAACATTAATGCTTCAGATAAAACATTATAACAAACGGCAATAACTCCATAAATATTGAAGAAAGAATTGTGGTCCTTGTGCCCTGCACTTTTCCTCATCGTCCTCTATCATTACATGAGGTTTCATTAGAATCCTTTCAATACTTATGGAGTTATGTTCCGCACAAGAAAATTTAACAAAGGGCAATAATTCCATAAATATTGAAGAAACAGTTGTGGTCCTTGTTCTCTGCACTTTCTCTCATTTTCTCCTATCATTATATTAAGTTGTATTTGAATGCCTTTAATACTAATGGAGTTATGCTCCGAACAAGAAAATTAATGCTTCACATAAGGAAATAAAACAAAGGGCAATAACTCCGTAAATATTGAAAAAAGTTGTGGTCCTTGTGCTCTGTACTTTCTCTCATTGTTCTCTTATCATTATGTAAAGTTTCATTTGAATCCCTTCAATACTAATGGAGTTATGGCCTGATCAAGAAAGTTATACAAAGAGAAATAACTCCGTACATATTGAAGAAATAGTTATTGTCATTGTGCTCTGCCCTTTCCCTCATTGTCCTCTATCATTATGTGAAGTTTTATTTGAATGCCTTCAATACTAATGGAGTTATGCTCCGCACAAGACAATTAATGCTTCACATAAGGAAATAAAACAAAGGGCAATAACTCCGTAAATATTGAAGAAAAAATTGTGGTTTTTATGCTATTTACTTTCTCTCATTGTCCTCTATCATTATGTGAAGTTTCATTTTAAACCCTTCCATACTAATGGAGATATGCTCCGCACAAGAAAATTAAACGAAGGACAATAACTCAATAAATATTGAAGAAATAGTTCTGGTTTTTATATCCTTCACTTTCTCTCATTGTCCTCTATCATTATATGAAGTTTCATTTGAATCATTTCAAAACTAATGGAGTTGTGCTCCGCACAAGAACATTAATGTTGCACATAAGGCAATAAAACAGAGGGCAAAAACTCCGTAAATATTGAAGACAGAGTTGGGTCCTTGTGCTGTGCACTTTCTCTGATTATCCTCTATTATTCAATAAAGTTTCATTTGAATCCTTTCAATACTAATGGAGTTATGCTCCGAAGAAGAAAATTAAACAAAGGGCAATAACTTCATAAATATTTAAGAAATAGTTATGGTCCTTGTGCTGTGCACTTTCTCTCATTGTCCTCTATCATTATATGAAGTTTTATTTGAATGCCTTGAATACTAATGGAGTTATGCCCCGCACAAGAAAATTCATGCTGCACGTCAGGAAATTAAAAAAAGGCAATAACTCCATAAATTTTGAAGAAATAGTTGTCCCTTGTGCTCTGCATTTTCTCTCATTGTATTATATCATTATATGAAGTTTGATTTGAATCCCTTCAATACTAATGGAGATATGCTCCGCACATGCAAATTAAACAAAGGGCAATAATTCCGTTAATATTGAAGAAAGAGTTGTGGTCCTTGTACTCTGCACTTCCTCCAATTGTCCTCTATCATTACATGAAGTTACATTTGAATCCCTTCAATACTAATAGAGTTAGGCTCCGCACAAATAAACGTGACGGACGGGCGGACGGACAGACGGACAGTCGGACAGACGGACAGACGGACGATGCGATTACTATATGCCCCCGAAGTTCCCATCGGGGCATAAAAATAATGGTTATTTACATAATACATGTTGTTTTGAAAATGTTAAACACTGGTTATTCAATGTGTAAATTTGTGTTTAATACCCATGGCTTTTATTTGATTTTGAATACAAATCATCCAAATATATATGTAATAAATGATGTGTATTAAATTTAAAATGCCTAGTATATGATTTTATTTCATTACATGTATCAGTAAATATGGATTTTGAACAACGATCGATATAAGGGGAATTATGTTTAATTACTTTCTCATCATGATCTGCATTAAAACTAGAACTTTTTCCAAATTTTTGGAATATAAACCAAAAACTTCAGCAAATTTTCACAATGCCCTAAGGGTAAAACAATCGCTACCAGACAAGATTTCCGAAAATAAAATGCCATATTATTTTTGTTTTATTTTAATGTTGAATACATTTTACATTTCAAAATTGTTTCATTTCTCTTATCCAAAACATGACAATTGAAGATATTAAATCTAAGTACTTCCATTTTGCATTCAAACTCTGAACAAGTTCATAAATGAATACTTGAATGAACTGTTCATTGATATTGATTAACACTTCAAACACTGATAAATCGTATGTTATGTATATTTATCTCATGGTTCATTTTTTATTCATTTATTCCTTAAAATTTCATGTTCAGAGCAAACAATACTTATTTTTATATCTGTAAATTATGCGCTCGCACCAAAATAACCAAAACTGAAAAAAAAACTAAAACAAATATTTTTTTTATTTTATTTGCGCTCGCTCGCTCCATTTTTTTCCGAAACAAATAATCTGATGACCAAGTATTCAATATGTTGTGGCCTAAACCCTATATACTCGAAAATACCGGAGGAGGTGGGAGGGGTAAATTACATGCTCGAAAGCATACGGGATT
Source organism: Congeria kusceri (assembly GCA_027627225.1). NCBI lineage: Eukaryota > Metazoa > Mollusca > Bivalvia > Myida > Dreissenidae > Congeria > Congeria kusceri. The sequence goes on along the minus strand of CM051028.1, from coordinate 14,447,087 downwards.
TTAATTTATACACTCTAAATTATTGGGATTTTAAACGTATATACTCTAAAGCTTTGTTGTTCAACGCTACATACCCTACAGCATTGAGAGATTAAACCTACCTACTCTAAATCATTTTGGTTTAAACCTACATGTTCTAAAGCTTGGGGTTTTAGCCTACTTACTCTAAATCATTTTGGTTTAAAACTACGTGTTCTAAAGCTTGGGGTTTTAGCCTACTTACTCTAAAGCACAGGAGTTTAAACCTACATAATTTAACGCATTTGAGATTTCAACGAACATACGCTAAAGCTTTGGTGTTCAAGCCTACCTGCTCTAAAGCATTGTGCGTTTAAACAAAATTTCTGGGATATTTCCAGTTTAAATTGTTTTGTTATAAGTAATTCTATATTATTATTTCCCTTTACATCGGGTAGTTTATTAACCCTACAACTTCCAAGCGCATGTATTTGAATGTATGTGGCAATAAAAAGAGAATAATAGGTTACTGCTTGTTCTTGTGTTTATTGTAATATATATAAGGTAAGGCTAAGAATAATATTAGAAGTTGATTTTGTTTTTATATTACAAAAACTACCGTTATAAGCAGCGCTGATTTTGCAGAGCTGGCTTTTTACACAAGTCCACATATGTGTAGTTATTGATTTCTAAAAGTTGACTGAATAATCACATATTATTCAGGCGCAAATATTGGATTATGACATAGACGGGGGGGGGGATATTCAGTACATGCCAACAAACTGCTTTTGGTCTCTCTTACATGTACTGACATATTTAGCAAAGTGGAAACATTGACAAAAACCATCATCTGAGCGAAAGTACCATTGAACGAATGTATTTATTTAAAAAAAAAAGTGATAGAAAAACACCTTTTTGGCAATACAATGTATAGGTTCAAGTTATGGTGAGGTTTAACATATCGAATGTTGTACAATGTTACTCCGCTTTCGACCCCATCTAAATCCGCCTATGACTATTTACATTTGTTAATGCCGCGTGAGCTATTGTCAATACGAATGCACACATCACACATATGTTCATTCATATATTATTGAAAAGAAATATAGAAATGGATCGAAAAGATCAATTTTGTTGGAGAACCCATGCCACCGAATGGTTTTGAGATCGATTCTAGAGTTGTGTATTGAAATTGTCATTTTCAATGTCGTGTTAATATCGACCTTTATTGGTGTAAATATTTGTTAATAAAAACTAGATCCTGTATAATGAATTTAAGGGCATATACGAGGTGTGTCCAGAAAGTTCACGGACATCTCTGAGTTACGCATTTTTAACGACATTGTATCGAAACGAAGTATGCAAATATAAAATATCAAGTTTCTTAATACAGTAGTTTGAATTTGAAAGATAATTTCCTTATTAATCGGAAAATAGCTTAAGTTTAAATATATCTTGCGCGGTTTACCGGTGCGCGTCAAATAAGTGACTGAAATGCGGGTACATTGGCAATGCAAAACATAACAACAAAAAACGCGCGAAGGAGTCATCGACGTTGAAAATTACAGGCAAACGTCAACGATGTTACGACGTCATTTCCTCCAAGTGATGTTGTTGTTTAACAAGTTGTCGTCGATATATCAGTATTTGTTTCGCCCCTGTGTCTCCGGTAACAATGGCGTCATTTAACGATGAAGAGAATAGAACCATTATACAGATGTGCGTCGCCCTCGAGCAAACTGTTACCGGGACGACGAAAACGCTACAGCATGCCACCAAACAACTGTTTGTGTGCAGTTCACTTCTGTACAAATGTTGATGGGTACTGTAGGCAGACGAGTAAGGCAGATGAAAGGTCCGGTCGCCTGACAATGGCAACGAAAACATCAGTTACGGCGTTTTAGACGTTGAGTGTTAGAGGATCACCGGTTGACTGTCAGAGACATCAGTGAATAATTGCACATTTTCCGTAGTTCAGTTCACAATATACTGACAACAATACTGAAAACTGATTCTGAAAACAATATTCAGTACTGATAATGATACTGAAAACAATACTGAAAACAATATTCAGTTCAGAGGTTGCTTTTTTGAAAAGTTGTTAGCATAAATAAATTTGACGTCAAGGACGTCGTGAATATGTAATTGCGTGCGCCGGACAACTTATGGTGTATTTGGTATATGTATAGTTGTGTGAAATTACGCTTGCTGTACATCTCTGCTCAGTGTATTCTATTCATGGATTGAATATAATAAGATGAATGTACTTTTGAAACTTTTGTTCGGTATTTCTATTTTTTTAATTAGCATGTGTCCATGAACTTTCTGGACACACCTCGTATTTGAAAAGCATTCAAATAACTGAATATGGATTACTTAATTTTCCTTTAATGACGTCAAAACCGTTTAAATACATTTTTAAAACGCAGATATTTTTATTCGGATTACTAATACAAACATGTATACAATCTTGGTATCAGTTTGTTTGTAATGTAGAGTATGATTCGTATTTACTAAAAGTGATGTTTTAGTTTATTCCTATTAAAATCACATAACAATATCTTAACATTGTCTGATATAGACAAAATATATCAGCCAGTTGTATATCAGGCTGACATTCGTATAGTGGTTTGATAAATTATGTTTTAATTGACATCTACATGTATCATATGTTTTACTCGAAGTGTTAATTATTGTGGTTTCTCGAATATATACGTTTCCTGGAATGCTAGGACAGCTTATATATTAAAATTCGCATTTCAATGCGACTCACTTAGACGTTTTATTACCACTGAAAAAATGAAGAAATGAAATATGAAATTGAGGTTGTTTTTTTGTTTGTTTTTTCATTTCTACCATTCGTCGTCTATTAGAATCTTTCATTAAAGTCCATCATAATGCCGGCATTGACGAAAACGCATCCAATGGTATAAACTTGCTTTATTTCAACAATGTGGCATAACGCAAACATGTGCAATTCAATTACGTTATTTTCTTGTTTTTCGTGAAGTCATTTTATGTTTTTCGTATCATTTAGAAAAAATTCTTTCATTTCTTTTCATAATAAAGACAGTAAATGATGGGATAAATAGAATACTAGGTGAGTGTTGAATGAAGATTAACTTACTTGCTCGACACGAAAACTTGAACGACTGGCCATGGCTAGTGGTTCAAGTTTTTAAGTCTAGCTAATTAAATAATATGTATTCAACACTAGAACGCAATTTGATTTCGAAATCGACCGGCCTGGTCAGATCGTTAATTTGTCTCCAAATCTGAGTCAGCATATCCGATGAATGTATCTTCCAAAATAATTGTATAACGCAATTTTAAAGGAAGCATGGTTTATTTAACTGTTTGTTACGTAACCCGTACAGAAATAAAGCATGTAACAATACACAAAACAATCATGGAGTCCAGTGAGCACTGGTTTCCGTCGTCACAATCAATTTTGTTTACATATTACATCCTTCTTGTTCTGAACATAGATGAAACACTTTCAGTCAACTGTACACTATTCCATTCGACAACTTTCATCAGTGTGTAATACTGATTTAAACTAATGCGCTGGAGAGACTTTCTATTGATCACGGTACCTTTCAAACACGTCCAAGTACTGGTCGAGGACCGATAACCGAAGAGGTCCGATTACCAAATATTCATATTTAATCAACTGTTTTGCTCGGATGACACACATTTGGAAAAATGATTGCTTTGTATGAACCTTTTCAAGAAGGCTATAAAATCTCATCAAGTTCTGACATGTATTTACTAAAATATTGGTTTGACTATTGTGTTTACTAATTTTCTGTCATGTGCGACTGGGGAATTCTGTTTCTGAGTGCGCATCTAAATGTACTAGGCCCCGACAGAGATCATGCACTCCCTTATTTGAAAAATGTCTAGCAGACGATTGTCTAAACTATATTCTATAATCATGCCAACCAATGCGAATATAAGCCTAATGTTCGCATCATAAATCAAGCGAGTTTAACGTGATTGACGTAGATTCTGATGTCGTGCTTGCCACATGGTTTGATTTGTCTTGTACATATTTTCATTTGGAAGACAATTAAAAAAATAACTAAATAAAATGAAGACATGATTTACCTGTTTAAATTGCAAAGTTATCTTTATCCTTTAAAAAAAATTCTGATAATTTTCGCAAAATTTAAATAATCAAATTTTGATAAAAAATTAATCGCCCATCGGCTCGTCCAATATGGTATGTCAGCTGTGTACTCGACCAAATATATCACCGTATTCTACAGAACGCTGTAAAATAACTTAATATTATTTAATGATGTGTGTTCACGCGTTCAGCGTGTGACGTTACGAAAATGTTATTTATATAACGTATGTGCTGACAAAAAAAAAATTGGTACAGTTTCACAAACACGGTAAGTATCACCTATGATACCAAATAATCAATATGATATAGAAGCCAAATATGCCATTTTGAATTTGCCACGTATATTGTTTACGTAAAAGCAACTCAAACTGTCCATTGTGAGTATATCACGACAAACGGAGCCATCAAACCAGCAAAACAACATAATTATGTGTCAATTTAAATCCACGAGTTTAGAGGTTCAATATATTTATATATTTCGGATTGGTGTTTGTATATCGCACTCGGTAGTTGTCGGCCAAAGCAGTCAATCGAGCATTTCTGATGACAATTCATCCCGTAAAAGATCAACATGTGAAAAGGTAGATACTTTTTTCATGCTGCACTATGAAAGAGTGGAGAATGCCAGTGAATAATACCTACAATGATTTGTGAAATTATCACGAATCATCTCAAGTTAAATTTCATCCAATTGCTTAAATCTTGAAACTTTCTAACTGTACCATTCTATATAGAAACAATGCAGTACTAATTATGTATTTAAGTGAAATTTTATCAAAACGCATTTAACATTTTTAGCAACGTAGAAATGTGTTTATTTATTAAAGAAATACCAAAACTTTAAAAGTTTACACCAGTGTAAATCTATTTGAAAAATTACTCTCTAAATTCTGACCCAGATAACTATTTCACAAATGATTGAATTAAAAAAGTTTTCTATTACAATTCCACACAAATTTTTCATTATCAAATCTTCTGTGTGTAGAACATAACCAAGAACTTAAAAAGAAGAAATTATAATAATAATATTAACTTTATATTAGATAGGTGCTAACAATAGATCTGAATTTAATACAGTTTGTTTCAAGACTTTTGCACAATCATGGTGCCCTATTTATTTATTTTCGCGATCACGTATAATTAAGATAGTATGTTTTTTGTGATTTTGTTCTTCAAGAGTTAATGTATGTATGTATGTATGTATGTATGTATGTATGTATGTATGTATGTATGTATGTATGTATGTATGTATGTATGTATGTATGTATGTATGTATGTATGTATGTATGTATGTATGTATGTATGTATGTATGTATGTATGTATGTATGTATGTATGTATGTATGTATGTATGTATGTATGTATGTATGTATGTATGTATGTATGTATGTATGTATGTATGTATGTATGTATGTATGTATGTATGTATGTATGTATGTATGTATGTATGTATGTATGTATGTATGTATGTATGTATGTATGTATGTATGTATGTAATTATGTGTGTGTGCGTGCGTGTGTGTGTGTGTGTGTGTGTGTGTGCGTGTGTGAGTTCGTGTGTGTGTGTGTGTGCGTGCGTGCGTGCGTGCGTGCGTGCGTGTGAGTGTGTGTGTGTGTGTGTGTGCGTGCGTGCGCTCAAAAGTATTCAGGTAACCTCAAAATCACTGAACACTTTTTAAAAGTTCATTCAGTCAATTTTTTACAACATATTATGTTTTCTTTTGTTTACTTGGCACAATTAGTTTAAATTGTCGTTATTTGATTATAATATCACGTACATGTATACATGTCTATATAGTTTAAGAAACAATGTTGATATATTTTAAAAACCGTACGTTCATAAACACACATACAATATAATGTATTATAACCATTGTTATGTATAATGTACATACTGAAGCAAACTATTAAACGTTAACATTGTAATTTAAAACGCCGTGTTGGAAAATATAATCATGCAAACATGGCTCTGTGCAGAACGTTAATTATTTTGTTGTTTCAACTACGAAACAATAAAGGTAACGTCTGAAACAAAGTTATTAGTACACTAACTAAGTGACGTTGCCAAATAATTACTGCGCGACGTATGCATAAAGATGCTAAAATAGACGTAAATTTGGTTTACCTTTAATAAGAATAATATAAATGCAATTACAATGCATTATTCAGGATATGGAGAAAGATCAATTTGTTCTGGTATATAATAATGCCACTGAGTCGAATATCAAAGTACAATAAACTATTTCGTAAACAGTATGACATTGGGGGTCAACTTGTTTAAGTGATTTCGTGCGGGTGAATATATGTATATACGTTGTTATACTTGTATCTTATTGACCCGTCTGTCATTAACAAACGTCTGCATGGATGCAGAACACTATGACCATCCGTATTTGATGTATTTATGTTTGCATTTACTATGATATATTTCATGTTAGAAGTATTCATTCAAATAGTTTCTATGATTAGTATACGGTATGCAATGTACAGTACTTAAAAATCTTATCGGTAAACTCGCTTTGGTTTCTTTTGTGTCTTCGAGTCTATGAGAGCTTTGATAAAAATGTATCGCTTTTTTTCTCTTTACATTCAAGTGTTATCTTTGAGACATACGCTTCTGGGCAGGTACTTTATTGCCTTTAACATCTCAATCTTCAGAATGGAACACTTGTTTAAGTAAAATTTACGTAAATAAAAACAATAAAATTAAACATGACGTTTTGCTTAAGTCATAATAGATCCAGTTATTATTTTACATGTTATTTAATTTCTTTCAATATACGTGCTTTTCAATAGTAGAGACATAATGCAAGGCAGTGACATTATCGCGTTTGCAGTTGCACAAACACGAACATGCATAATGAATATTAATTTCCGTAATTGCACACAATGTATATGAAATATGTCAGTTGAGTTTGTTACTGTAGATATCCTAAAGGAGATGGCCCTTCACTACCTAGGCCCATTATCTCAACGCTTGTTAGTAAAACCTTCATTTACGAAAGTTATAAAATGTATCCAGTATGTGGCTTGTTCATTTAAAGAATATTTTGTTTTAAAGCTGGTAAAGAGTCAGAAAACACTCCGTATGTAACAATATTTCAGCTACAAAATATTGTGTTTTACGAAGAAAATTGTATTTGTTTTCCCTTAAATATAACTTAATACGATTTTTCTATTGCTCTTTGTGGATCTGACCCCAGAGCGAGTACACCAACGTTCTGTTCCCCATTTTGTCCCAGAAGCACATGAACAATCAGGACGCTAACATGACTCGTAAGTAGCGCTTCAGACTTCGTGTTATATCTTACATGCGAATGAAGTTAAGATTGTCCTTAGAAGCTTCGTGGATATGACACCAGAGCAAGTTCTGATCCCTATCCTGTCCCAGTCCGCATGACCAGATGCATATATATTCTCTAAATCCTTAGATTCTTAGAGGAGATGTGTAGATCTGACCCCAGAGCGACTGCATCAATGTTCTGATCACATCCAGTCCCAAGTGCACATGACTAGTTACACGTGTATTATATATACCCTTATTGGATGTATCGATATGACCCCAGAGCGAGTGCATCAATGTTCTGATCCCATCGTGTCCCAAGTGGACATGACTAGTTACACATGTATTATCTATACCCTTATGGTCTAATTACCCCTATCGGAAGTCACATCCTCAGGGCTACATGCTGTCAGTTAGATAATAAGCACATGTGGCTGAGTGCAGAATGCATATAATTTGTAAAATACAGTTTAAATGATATGCTTTGGTATCATTTTAAAGGTATATATGTAAGCAATAAGAAAAAAAATGGTGTTTTGTGCACTACTTTTGTGTCTAGTGGTTCCCAGCTTCATAACATATGCCCATGTATTCATGCGCAAAATGGCAGCCTCCAGGCCGTCAAAACCGGTAGGTTTTTTCTAAGGTAAATATTTTGAGTTACAAAACAAAGAATTTTTGACATGCTGTTTTTCGAAAGGTTATGTCCTCATCTTTCCAACAATGTATGGTGATATATTGGAAAGTAGCTTGGTCATGGTGAAAAGCGAGATCAAATTTTGAATATTTTATATGTAACAAAGAAGGAATTTCTTTGCGCATGCGTAACCTTTAAGAACTTCAATTAATATTAGGCTTCTGCTAAGATTTTTAAAATGGACTTTACAAACACACTGTACTGGAAAAAATAACTGCCAGATGCCACCTTGACCCCATTTTGGGCTGTATTTTATGGGATGGTTGCTCTAGGGGGCATTAGGGGGGTAAATATGGGAAAATTAAAGCAAAATGTCCC